>JBBPJS010000596.1:0-15254 GCA_038088835.1 Singerocomus rubriflavus | reverse complement strand
CAAGTGACGATAAAGGCGTCATATAATTATAATTATAATTATAATTAGCCAGGGTACGTCCATGTCCGCCGTCATGGCTACGCTCCATCTAGAGAACCCGTGTCCTATAGCTCGGTGGGGGCATCCCGCTCGACATACTCCTGCTCTCCACCAGCGTGACTGGTCCCCGCCTCGCCTCGCTCCCCGAGATATGCGACGATACAAATCCTTCGACCACACGCGCGATCGTCTCGACAGGGACATGGTCTGCCCGCAGCTGCTCGATCACCTCGACCTGCTCCGCGGTGAGATGGCGTCGTAGCACGATTTGCGGGTCCGAGAAGGGCGACCCTGTATCGACCACGTGAGATGCCCCCGGGTGTGCTTGCAAGTCAGCATACACGTCGTGCATGACCTGCGTTGGTTGCAAGACGGGCAAGTTTATTCCAGACTCGATAGACTGCGAACTTCGGGTTGGCCGGTTAAAGTAGTTGCTGGCCGCGAGCGCATCGCGGAGTATTGCGGAGCGTTCGAGCGAGGAAACAGACAGATTCGCCTCCGCATGTTGCGCAAAGGACGGCTTCATCTCCCGCGTCGTATGCATCGCAGGGGTGGTGCCGTGGTGATACTCTGCCCTGAACGGATCTACTTGGAGGGTGGATTCTAAAGGCGATTCTCGGGGCGGTGCCCTGCGTTTCCGCCAATAAAGAAAACCGATCCCGATGCTCCCAAGCAAAGTTAAACCCCCCAATGTGCCCCCGAGAACACCTCCAAGATGGTCTCTGAAACGCAACACGGAGACCATCAGTCAGTTTTCAGTCGAATTCAAGAAAAAGATCTGACTCATGAAAAGTCGATTCGCTTCTCACTGGTGTCTGAGTGGGCGTCCGAGTGGGTGTCCGAGAGGGCGTCTGAACGAGCGTCGTAAGCGCCAGAGTGGGCGTTTGAGCGGTTGTCTCAGAAAACTTTGTGGAAAATTGAAATGCAACTGATATCGTGGGTATCAACGAGCTTGTCATAGGTGCCACCAACGTCTCGTTAACGTGTGCATAATCGAATTTCATGGAAGTGGGACCTCCATTCCAATCCAATACCGTCATCACCATCGTATGGTGTCCACTCCCGAGACCTTGGACATCATACATGGACACGTTGGACACCTGATAAGTCGGAGGAGGAGGAGGCTCAATCGTGCAGGAAACCAGTGGTCCATCGTCCACCGAAAAATTGGCTGTCATGCCCAACGTTCCAGCGTTGAAGACATACATCGTGATGCCGGACCCTAGGTTGGATAGTGAAAGTATCATCGTGGCGATAAACCAAAACGCATACCGACAAAGGGTATTCGGACAAGACAGTTATCATTTGTACCGCATACTCCGACTGGAAGAAAAGCACACGTAACTATCGTGGATCCAACAAACAAAAAACAGCTTACGAGCACTATTCGTGTGCGTGGTTAGACGAAACCAGGTTCGAACAAGAACGTGGGCACGTACTAATTCTGGTCGTAACAGTGCGAAGCGTCGAGAGTGATATTGTAGTTGCCCGACGAGTTTGTAATGCCCAGCTGAAGATACTGGGTACCCACAGAGAATGTCTGCCAGGCCTGTCCTGATTGACTAGGGTCCATAGAATATATTACGGACGTGTTGGCATTGTCAATATAGTAATCCGCCAAAACGACTGTAGTAAAGAGTAGGAAAGAGGCGTGCCATACCCACACCATTTTTTACTGAGCAGGAACAGACCAAGTGGAGGGAGAAGGAATAAAAGTGAGAGTCACACAGTCAGTCGATCAAGGACATGAGCGGTAATCATGGTTACAAGATGGGTCGAGCTCAATGCTGTTGTTGTACTTCGTATCCGATGGCGAGTGCAACCTAGGTCAGCATAGCAATCTTGATCTTTTCTTTACCTAAGATATCAGATGTTGGTGGGTAGGAACGACCATGCAGTGGATCAAAACATCAATTAGAGACCAGACTATATTGACCTAGGTGCGTGATACTTCAATGTAAAATAGTATGTGAAGTCGAACGCGACTTACATAATTGAAATACAAGAACAACGAGTGAACAAAAACGTTTACACGTCTAATGTACCTTCACTTTGACCATGTTCGCCAACGCGTTGTAGGAAGGACGAGCTTAAACCAAGACACTGGTCCCACGAGTCGACTGTAGGAGAAAGGGATGAGGTCGTTGGCCCGCAAGGCAATGACGACTCTGGTTGGACACCGTGTGCCAATTCCGAGACAGTACGCAGAAATCTCACCGGCTGTGCAGGCAGTGGGACACTGTCTGCGGCATCCGACACCGCAGAGGAAAAGTCGAGGGTAGGTAGAACAAGGTCATGCTGTGCACTTGCACTGGCTCGTAGGGGCGGTGGAGACAGCACACCAGATACATTGTCCACCTCACCCTCGGAAGCCCAACCTGAATCAAGCTCGATTCTCTCGAGTGAAGGCGACTCCGAGTGTATATCCTCGGGTAGAGGAACGAAAGTAGGTCGTCCATCAATACAAGTCTCTTCGAGTGAGTACCACTCTTCTGCACCGTCGCCAAGGATGCCACGCACACGACTGATACCCCAGCCTCTGAACGTAACACGCAAGATGGTACACTGTTTTTCTTGCGTATCACTGCGCGACCCAAACGCATATGCATCCACGTTAACTCCGGGATCGTCCCACACGTTGGCAGTGTCAAGTCTGGCGAACAATGTTGATACCCTCAGTGAGTGCAACCGGTGCCTGGTGTGGATGGACGCCAGATCAGATATAGGGAGGAGTGGATGCAAGTCGCTGCCTTGTGTACGAGTTGACAATGGGAATCTGGCAGTGGGAGTCGGCGCAAGAGGCACAAGAAGGTGGGTAGTAACGGCAGGAGTAGGCTCGACGGGGAAATAGACATCAAGTTCGGATGTGTCATACGGAGGCTCGACAACAATGAGCTTGGGTTTCGGCTTGAGCATTTCTTGAGACTTTTGGAATGCCTTGTTCTGCGCAGCGCGACGCATCCTGCGTGTCTCCTTCTTCTTCATCTTGACATCCCACTCAGCTTCCCACAGAGCCCTAGTTGCAACAGGGACATTGTCAACCATGTTCTGGAAGATGGGTCGGGCAGAATGGAATGCGCGAGCCGTGCCAAGGCCAACCTGAGCAACGTTGGCAGGAAGCGCAGGTGGTTTAGGCAGGCGCGGGGCAGAGAAGGGCCGAGAGAGGGCATGGCGCACGGGGAGAGAGAAGCGAGAGTGGATGCTCTGGGAACTGGAGAATTGGGTAGGACGGATGAAGGGTTTTTGGGCCTGGGGGGAGAGGTGAGGCGTGGATGTGATGTGGAAGACGAGACGGGAGAGGAACGTGCGGGTGTCAATGAAGATGCGCTGAGCTGTGGAGGTGGACGGACGAGGAGCAGATGCGGGTGTATGAAGTGACCCCGACGACTGGATTGGTACGGCAATGCGCTGCTTCAGCTGGCGGACGCCGTGCGAGACGGCGGCCATGATGAACGACGATGAGACGAGTGCGACGCAGCCGTCGTTTTATCTCCTCGGCTCATGCCGAGCTACGCATATGCTGACTAAGCAATTCTCATACAATGTAATGGTACACCCGAGGTTATGGAGTAGTCCGACAAGCATATAATTACTAGGGACAAGAGATCAAGTGTCCGAACATACTCTCACTGCGCCCGCACACAGTCATAACTGGGCGGCGCTGTACCCATAGTTGTCTCTCCATCTTCAACATCGCTCACCGTCGGCAGCCGTGGTGCCACCCCTGCTGAGATCTGAGGTGAGGAGAATAAGCTGCCCGAGTCGACGTGCATGCGCAGCTCTGGGTTATCGACAAAAGTGCTAGTACTCGCGCCTTGTGGATTTATCAGCATGCGTTCGAGAACACGCGCGACGACCGGCGCGGGGACATTATTGTTGAACAGGCCGTTGACAAAATCCGCTTGTTCGTCCGTCAAAACCATGTTCGAACGTGTACTAGAACCATCCAGACTTGCTGTCGCGTCCCGCCGTAGGCTCCGCGTCGCCATACCCGAGAAACCCCGCATTTTTTCGCTGGGGCTGACTGGTACTGCAGCAGGCATTGGACGTGCTGGTGAATATAGCCGAGTTGGCGTCGGTGTATCGCGGTCAGGGGACACTGTTGCTACAGTCCCAGCGCCACTAGAAACTGGCACAGACGAGGTAGCGCTGATGTTGCCACTCGATGCGACACGCACGTGAGACAAGTTCATGATGGAACTTGAGCGGCCCATATCCCAAACAGAGATATTGGGCGTCCAGTCCCCCTCTGAGCCCGCCCATGTTTGCAAACGTTGCCCTGTTCCGGAGAGCGGCAGTGCAGCAAACGGGTCTATGACAGTAGGATCGGTGTTGGTAAACCTGGTCCCAGTTTGCGGTAAGAGGAGTGGGCTAGGTCTCTCATTTCGGGCTTGCAGGCGTCGGCGACGGCAACGACGAAAGCAACAGAATGCGAGGCCAAGGAGTGCGAGCAGGCCCAAGACACTCCCAGTAGCACCGCCCGCGGCAGCAGAAACGTTTCTGCAGATGACATCGTAAGCCTACGATCGATGGCAGTTGTAGATGCACCTCACGTTCTCGAAGTCGCAGACAAAGAATTGGGTGAACCAGTGCCACTTCCAGATGACGTACTTGATGGAAGCGCCGTCACTCCCAGTGAGTAAGAAAATGCAGAGGTCACGACCGGAGAGAAAGCTACAGAATCTGTCTGAGTCCCTGATGAACTCGTTTGCTGTGCATTGACCTGGGAACTAGCAGACGTTGATGGTGTTGAAGGTGAAGGTGAAGATTGAATAGGGTTGGAACTTGGAGAAGAGTTCGGGATCGAACTCGAGCTCAGAGTCGAACTTGAACTGGTCGTTGGACTTGCAACTACTGCCTGATTGATGTTGATATAGTCCAGCATCATACTACTAAACCCGCCATTCCAATCTAGAACTGTCATCGCAGCTGTGTGTGTTCCCGATGGTATGTTTTGTACATCGAAAAGAACGACACGAGGGATATAATATTGGGGCGGTGGAGGCGCGCCGAGGGATGCCGTTGTTGCCGATCCCGAATCTATGGAAAGGGAGGCCGACATGCCTTGCGGTCCAGCTTGTAGGACATATATAGTTATTCCGGAGCCTAGAGTCGGAACAAACCGGAATCTGTTCTTTATCCTGGCCTGAAAGCGGGGAAAAAAAAAAAGAAAGACGTGCCTGTGAATGAGAACTGCACCGCACAATTGCTCGCTGCAGTGCATGCTGCGTCTATAGGGCCAAGTTAAATTGCAGGCACAGCACGCTCAGTTTTTATTGACTTACAAGTACTACAGGTGCCATCCAACACATACCTTGAGCATGGGAAACGGTGACAGTGTACTGGATACTCACTACGTGCCATCGTAACATTGAGTTGCGTCTACAATTTGCATTGTTCCGTTGGGCAATCGAATTTCGAGCACTTCCCCGGTATCGGAACCAAACGGACCCCATATTGGTCCACCTGGGTTCTCAGAAAACTTGAGTATCGAATAGTTGGCATCGTCGATCGCGTAATCCGCACGGACAAGTGCAAGATACGAAAATATAACAAGAGACAGGAGATGAGATAACATACTAAAGAAGAGGGGGAGAGGAAGCAGCCCTGCCCAATTCCACGAAGTCATAGCGCCAGGAATCACGCAAGGAGGAGAAGGGGTTAAGAGACCGATGTATCAGCAACGTCACCTGTAAAATTAGTCTTGGGAACAAAAGTAAGGATTGTAACCATTTACAGTCTTCATCTAAGAGGCTTACACATGTCCGGCATCCCTTTGTTCTGATACAACTTTACTTAATATACTGAGTTATGGACGCAGGTCTGATGAAACGCTATCGCAGAGAGATTTCTTGTGATACTTGAGAATGGACAATGATTCCTAGAGGGACATACGAAAGCAAAGACAATGTGAACAGGACTTTGAGGTTAATCAAAGCGGGAAGACGGGGAATTTGAACATCTCTTGAATCCATGCATGTGTGCATGTGTACAACGAAGGTGTGAGCGCAGATGAGAAGCCATGGGTGGGTCCACTTCGAACTCGCACTCGGGCAAAGCCGAACACGGAACCTGTCTCGACAAAATTAACTGAATTCCAGTCTAGCTGGATGGGTGCTGGTGGTGAAATGATTGTTCGTCCCGGATATGTGAAAAAAATAAGCACTTACTTTCCAGCACTTCAACAAAGATGGCTATCTTTCCTAGTGGATTAGTAATCTGGACAGTTATACCTTCCTAGTTTTATTGGTGTGGGTTGAATAATCACTCTTTGTCATATCCAAGATGACACACTCCGAATCTGAATCAACGTCGATGAAACACAAATATCGTACACGTGCTGTGATATCTCCAAGTTCAGTGCCGAACGCAATCTAATAAGCTAGCGAAGCGTGACCAGTTCTATAGAACAGTTTCGTCATTTACTAGAGATGACAGCCGATTTTCCTGACAAACCTTCAGCCGATGTAGGATGAATGGCGACTGTGTCGTCCAAATCTTGTTTGCGCGCTATTTCCATCGTATGGGCGTGGGTAATGCTCATGAACTCGAGACGTACCTCCAAACTTGACGGCCACCCCAAAACCTTGTAAGACTTCATCACTTCCCATCCCGATGATATGAACTCCGACAACACGCTCCTCTCCGCCAACAACAATGAGCTTGTAAACTGTTGGTTCCTTGTGATGTTCCGCAATCTGTGAGAAATAGAGCGCCCGGAACGATGACTTGTCTGACATTGAGACGAGATCAGAGATCGTAATCTGTAACAGGCACAGTCAACATACAAATCTTTACATCTTTGCCATACTTCTTGTACGCTTCTGGTTCTGTAAGACCTACGGTGCCGATAGTGGGGTGTCTGTGCAACTTTGGTGTCACGCCGCCGCTCCAAAAAACTAGACATCGACTTACGAAAAGACGACAGTAGGTATGTTCTCGTATGACAGCTTATCGTTCCTGAATCTGACAGGGCCAAAGAGTCTATTGGACAGCCGTCTGCCCGCCGCGATAGCGACAGGGGTAAGTAAGGCTTTGCCTTGCACGTCACCGATTGCATAGACGCCAGGGACGTTGGAGTTCTGGAACTCGTCCACAACCACATCGCCTCTGCTGTTGAGCTTAATTCCGAGTTCTTCAAGTCCAATGTTTTCTGTGTTGGCTTGTCGACCAATTGCCCAAATCAAGCAGTCAACTTCAGTGCTTTGCCCGTTATCATCATAGATCGTAAGAGTCTTTCCTTTTTGTCCCTCTATGCGCTGTATGTTGGTTTTCTTGTGGATTCTGACTCCGGTGTGTTCCATCCACGGCGTTAGCGTGTCTTGTAGCATAGGATCGAATGTACGCAGAACCTTGTCATGTCGGATGAAAAGATGAGTCTCAGTACCGAGAGAGTTAAAAACACCAGCGAATTCTACAGCAATGTAGCCGGCACCGACAATCGCAACGCGCCGGGGTTGTTCCTCCAGATCGAAGAACCCATCAGAGTTGATACCGAGGTTGGCTCCAGGAATGTCATCGTCCGAAGGGATTGTAGGCCGCCCCCCAGTAGCGATCGTGACGTGATCTGCGCGTAGCGTGTACTTTTGACCATCTGGGCGAGTGACCTCTACAGAACTGGGGGATGTCAAGCGCGCAAACCCAGCATGGTATTCTACATGTTCCTTCTCAAGGTTGCTCTCGTAGATGCCGTTCAACTTGCGAATGTATGCATCTCGCTGGGGCTTGAAAGCCGCCCAGTCAAATTTTGGTTGAGGAACACCCTGGAAATGGTATCCTTCAGATGCATGGCGTAATTTATCCGCTAGGTCGGCGGCGTGCCACATGATCTAAAATGCGGTCGGCCGAGTATTCGATCTGACAACGTAAATAGTGCCTGCACCTTCTTTGGAACGCATCCTTGATTATCGCGAACCCTGAGCTCGACGACATGACACGAGTAGCGGAAACCACTCACCAACGTTCACACAAGTACCGCCAAGGTGAGGGGAGGTCTCGATAAGGGCAACTTTTTTTCCATACGAAGCCGCCCGACGCTGTGGGAAAAATAAAAGACGAGAGCGAGGGGTCCTTGAGGAGACTTACTGAAGAGGCGACGCCCCCGCTGCCACCTCCAACACAAATATAATCGTAGCGCTCATGCATGGGATGATCTATCGGTGCCATCTTGGTTGACAGGGAAGTGAGAGTTCTTGACAACTATGATGCAGTAATGTTATGTGCGATGGAGTCAGGTGGTAGGTAAAGGCGTACCTGGTGAAGTCGCGAGGATGCACGGTGAACAAACGCTAAGGGGTGAGTTGCTATTCTTGTCGTGGACGTTGTTGCAGAAAGTCGGTACAGGTTTTTTAAAGAGATAACCCGCGTCCTTATCATTCTCGGCGCTGTCCCTGCTCTGTCAGCCTCTCCTCAAAACTGTTGCGCCAGAAGAATGTCATGTGACCATGTCACGTGCATGTATAAATCACTTTCTCAATACTAGGCCACCATTCAAATTCCTGGTAGACTCTGAGCCTCGGGCGTCGAACTTGTTCAAGTATCTATTATCGCTAAGCAACACATCCATGTCGATATGCCCAAGAATATCGGACCTGAGGAACCCTGGTCAATGACAGTCAGCAGTTTGAAGGTCTGGATCCTCAGCCCAGCCCCGTATGACGTCTCTCCAATGCCAAGTCGGAAGCCACGGATAATCTGACCTTACCTCTCCTGTCGTGATGACCTTCCCTTCTTCTCGCCTGCTGACTTCGGTGCCGCGAACAAGGTATGGAAGGCTTGCAGCTAGTGGTATGTACAATATCGCGCACCTGCACTAGTCCTGTTCCGTTGGCGAAGGGTCAAGTTCGGCCAGAAACACACCAGCCTCATGAGGACCTTGGTGACCCTGTCAATCATTTGATGATCGATCCCAGTATCCCCCAAGAACCCGTAAATTCATGCCTCAGGTCTCAGTGATGACATCCATTTCATTCTGTACATCGGCCTTGTTCTGCACTCGGGGTCATACGCAAAAATTGCTCAATCACTTAATTACTTGCCTTTCACACCCCACCGGTTATACGACGGTTAGATCAATATCCGGATTCAGTACCGAGCAAAACGCGCCACTAAACCTAAAATACTCTATTAAAGCGTCATCCAAGGGTAGAAGTTATTGTTTAACTTGGCCCAACTTGGACCGGCAGCCTTGTCAATGTAAACAGTGAGTAAAACTCTTATTTGGACTACCGCTCATTTTCAGTTTAGCCTGTCGGTCGTAAACATGGATCAAGTCATTGTGTGGGACTCATCAAGTGGCGCCTCGCCCTCGGCACGTCACTGGTCACCAAACGTCGAGTGCGGTTGACAGCATCCGTGATGCACGGTCACTCCTCCGCGAGTACTGTGGCGGCATTTCCGCTGGAAAATTAACTTGTTCACACTCGGCGAGTCTTCGCCATATTGCACCCACAAACACCCAACGTGTGAGAGCGCCATTTCCGCCAGGAATCATTGGATAGATGCGACTGGGTTGGTGTTGACCCGTCCGCGTCAACAATAATTTGGGGTCAAAGGTCGAACGAACTTGAATACTGTCGTCACCCCAAGCTGGACAGCCTAAGAAGCCCATATTACTGTCAGGATTTCATAGTGCCTCGAACTTGAAGTCTAGGCATGATGGTGTGATCATACTACGCATACGTGTGTGTTCCTGATGCCTACAAATGTGGGCTCTCCACGCTTATGGTGGGCAGATCCCAGCTGCACTGCCGGATGGTGACGCTTGGCAGTGATCGTGACCTCTTAAGAATGTCGCCCGCAGAGCCTGCTTGTATAGAGGCGTGATGATTAGGGGTCACAACTCGCCTTGTCCTCGAGGCTCTCATGGCGCTGCGAAATTGAACGAAGCTGTATCGGAATGGATCATGCACACGACATGACAGGTCGTCTGTATCATCAAACCGATCGTTTACCGCCAGTGGCATTCAACGAGCGATGTTTTTAGTGTTGCATGACGAACACTGGCATCCGGCTGATTTCTGACGCTTCGCCTCTGTGGCATTTACGCCTCGTTCAGACGTGTGACGATCAGACACTCCACGAGTATCTGATCATCACACAACAGGACCAGGTCGGTACGTTCACCCGAACCCCGAATCTACACCAAAAGGAACACGCCAAGACGGTGGGGTGTACCATTGGAAACTTCTATGAAGCATGGCTGTGTCTCATACCAAGACCCCGTCACGCGTGTGAGATGGTGTCATACTTCCAGAGTCCACCTGATGGTCGAAGAGTGTGTGGCGGATAACTTGAAGTATCAGGCCTTACTACTTCTGTAAATGAGTTGGCAGTCAGGACTGGTTCAGACCGTCGGCTACCATCGGTTACCACCGGTTACCACTGGCTGGTTTCACTGAAGTAGGTACGGGACGTTATGCCCAGAGGTCGAAGGATTAATGTGGTTCCTTATATATAATAGTGTGTGTACTCCCTTTGAATGGTTGCGGGCAAATATTACTATACGCAAGTCAAGAGTCTGCGCAGCATACATGTGTAAGCATGTGATTTTTGTTCATATCCGAGAGATAAGGCTATGTTGGTAAAGAGGCCAAAGAACCAAACCTTTGTCGACGGCGACCTCCCAAGTTGCCAACGTGAGAGATGTTTGCAGCTGAGTGAGCCTGTAAAGTCCCATGGATCTAGCGATTCTCACTTGTGTATAAGCTCTCACCGCTACGTGAAAATACAAGGTACAACAATACCTAGCAGAGACACGGACTAGGCTTGCTTAGCATCTTAGTGTATCGCAGACGGTTGTAGACCCTGACTGGTCTGAAGACCTGACCCCTGTTCCACGGGTAATCGATGAGATCCGGCAATAGGGAGCAGTACTACAAACATGTCTAGACCCTAGGCTCTGTAGCGATCTCGATGCTCGAGCGACGCACCTAGAATGAATCTGTAGCTCGGAAGAGTGACGAAAGAGGATCGTATCCGTTTTGTCATGGAACAGTCACTCGATGAATGTCCGCCGGCGTACAGTGGTGCTAGGAGATGCCTACTGTAGCTAGATACATGGCGCGACGCCGACCATAAAAGTAAGTTTGGAGCGATAGGTGTCGTCACGACTACTGCGGATTCCTACGCGACCATATGAGATCCGGTCTTACAGGAGAATGTCCCTTGCAAGGCCGACGTGCTGTGTGACTGTCATGTTGATCCGTTGGTCAGACTCGGCTATAGTTTAAGCTTGGTATGGTGTTGCGAGGGGGCGGTAGCAAGACTGACGCCACGATAGTCGGATGGTTGCGTACATGTACGGCATGCAGATACTTCTTGGTCATGCATTGGGTGTGAATATGGAATGATAAAGTGAAGTCGACTGTCGGGCATAGAGAGCTACGGGGGACGAAGGGGAAGCTCCGAGTCTCAAGATGAGACGGATGGGAGGGTGGCGTTAGCGAGGTATGACGCGTTTTTGAAAGCAAAGCGTCTGTTTTTTTCCTGCCAGCGAGTGGATGTAAGTTGGGAAGGGTAGCATGACGACGAGTTCAACCAGATTCGTATCGGATCGAGTCGAGATGACCTGAAACGAAACGAGCTACTCGACTCGGTTCTCGTCACGTTGGCGTGCACGCAGAGTAGGGTGGAAGGTTCAGTGCTGTCGTGAAACGTCGACAGGCCCGGCTACTCCACGAGCGCGGCTTCGATACGTACAGTAGCACAGCGCTGTGTGACTCGGCTGCGGACGTGTTCAGACAGGCACCGCGGGACTCGCGCAGGGAGGAGGGCGAGGAGGAGAACATGCGCGGATCTGAGATCCATTGTGGCACATAGCCCGAACAGGACCCCGGGGAGTGCTGATGCGTAGGAGCGCAGGAATAGAAAAAGGAAAAAAAAAAGAGAGGACGAATCGCTCCTCCCACTCGCTCTCTCTCTACAGCTCGCCCGTCCATGGCTGCCTCCATTCTCCGTCGCTCTCCCTCGTCGTCCCCGTCCCCCGCATCCACCCCGCTCCCCGCCCTCCAAATAGACCTGTCCTCCTCCTCCCCTTCCACCTCGAGCTCGTGTCTCGACCTTCGTCGCACTCCCTCAGCACCCTCCACCCGCCGCATACGCTTTGCCCCCCTCCCAGAACCCCGTAGAGACACTCTGGACACACACGATCCCCCGTGCGATGATCTGCAACCAGACACCAAGCCTCCTCTCCAACCTTGTCCCCTCTCAAGCGAACATCACGATGACCTCATTCCCATCTCCCCCTCCATCTCCCCCGGTTCCACGCCTTCCAGCACACGCTCGACACCCACCATCCGCTCATCCTCCAGCATGCCCCCTTCAAAGAACACCTCAAAGCTACTCCGTCCCTTTGCTTTCTTCCGTCGTGCTAGCTTATCCCCTGCCGATAAAACCGCCTCTCTGCCTGCTTCACTCAGCCCCTCCTCTTCCTCTCTCGCTCCTTCCCCTCTTCCACCTTCTTCTCAGCCAAGGCTTCTCCGCATCTCTACGCAAGACATCTTCACCCTCTCCCCCAAATCCCTTTTCCGTTCTCGCTCGGGATCAGCGAATAGTACTCGCACTTCTCTCTCATCCTCTAGTTCTCCCGAATTGTTGGACCCTACTAAATCCCCCCGCCGTTCTACTTCTACTAGCTCGGGTCCAGCTGTAATGCAGGACAATGGAAAACGCGATTGGGGACAAGGTTCTAGTCAGTCCAATGACACTCCGTCCACTGCGGGGTCAGGCACACGGAAGTCTCGCACCTCTTCTTCGGCATCAATACTTGGCACTGGGGGTGGTCGCCATACCATCTCTCCCAAGGCACCCTCCAATAGCTCTTCCACCCGTCCAAGCACTGCACCAGGTTCACTTCTTGCACCCCCAAAGAAACATGTAAAGATGTTGAACGGCAGAGTATACGGCGCAAAGAGATACGCCGGTGAGTATATCCACCCTTCTTTCCGTTTGCCCAACAGTTGAACGATCAAACACAGCCCAAACTCTCGCCAATCCCTTTGCCAATGTACGTGATGACCCCGAATTCGTCGAGTGGGGTTACGGTGGAATGGGTAGTGTAGATGCCTCGGCTGGTATCGCAAACGATATGTGGAGAGGACTACAACGGAGTGAACGCGGTGGTGCGTTACTTGCAGGTTCTTCTTTTGGCTCACCTTCAGCGTCGACTGGTTCCGCCGCTCTCGCCGTCTCCGCAGGTGGCAGTAGTGGAAGCAGTGCACCGTCGACTGCCCGTCGGAAAATGTCAGACAACATTCCCGAATGTGGTATGGGTAACGTCATTCCTGGCGCTGGGATGGTCGAGGATGATGGCAGTGGTTTGGGGTGGCTCAAGAAGCGCCGTGCGGAGAGGGAGGCAAAAGCCCGTTTAGAGCAAGAGGCCAAGGAACTCGATAAGAGCATATCAGAAGGGCGAAAGAGCGGTGATTCGATGGATGCGAGCATGTATGCATCCACCATATCCACCACTACCTCCCCGACTGCGAGCACATCTGTCGCATCCACCAATCTGACGACGCCGACCACGTCTCCTCTTGCCTCCAGGTCTCCCAGCGCAGCGGATTTGAAAATGTCACCGTCACCCTGTCCAGAGTCTGGCAATCTTGGTGTTGTACCACCGAGTGTTGCGACTGGCGGACAATTTTTCAAATCCGACACCGCTCCTCAACCGCCGGGCTCCGTGTCCAAGGATGAACATGAACTCCACGTTCTTACAGCCGTCCGTCTATCTCCTAATATCTCGGGTCCCCATAAACACAACCCCTCTGTGATGCATGGTCGTACTCCACCCTTGTCTTATTCCCTCTCACAAATCGGTCAAAGTACCAGCAATGATAGCACTAAGCAGGTGCCGCCTTTGAGTCCGGTGGATACAGAGGAGATGGCTACAAGCACCAACTCATTTGGTGAGGATGAGGATGAGGCGGAGCCTAGCCGGGACTCCAACGAGGAGGATGTGGATGACGATGACGATGACGATGAGGCCCAGGTCAGTTGTTTGCCGGTGTTGACAGTCACGTATAAATACCTTGATTTACAGGATGTCGAGAGAAAAACTGCTCTTGGAGCCGGTGTCGAGAAAATCAGTCGACATGTAGGCGTCGAAGCGCGGTAAGCGTCCGCGCATATGTGTACATGCATGGTCGCAAGGTCGCCCTGGGCAATACCAAGACCGCCTTAGCCCCGTTCGTCCCCTCTCGATACATTTCTTGTGTTGAGTCGAGACATCTTGTTCACCCCGCCACCTGTCGTTTTGTTCTTGGAGAGAAATCAAACGGGGCTGCTGACAAGTCATTCAACCTTTGGCATGCCCACGCTGCCCAGACATGTGGCTCTTCGGAAAATATCGCATACCACCAGTTTCATGGCAGCACGCGTTCACGAAAACAGTTGCGCCATATACCTGTTCGCTTAGGCTACGGCCCGTTTCACCACTGCTCGCCATTGTTCCCGTTAAACAGGCACATCGCATAAATCAAATCCCACAACCATCTTCTGTGCTCCCAGTACCTCGTCTTCAACTGCTTTCGTTGTACATAGTTTTCAGCCATCTACCCTCGTTTAATCGCTCACTGCCTTTTTTTTTTTTCTGTATCCCATTGCACTCCCCGCTCCTACGTTGCGACATTTCAATGTATTCCGCGTAACCCTGTTTATGATTCTTGGTCGCTTAATTGTCATTTGTGGATCATTGGGCGACATACAATTGGTACGTCATCCCTTTTGACTGACTGCGCTGTGGGTTTGCATTCATTATGAACATGGCAGGTCTTTGTTGCGCGTCTTGTTCCCGTGCCCATTTAGAGGTCCTCAAGTCATGCATTGTCCCATTCAGGACATATTTTAAAGCGTCGCCAAGCGCGCCTAGTATATACCAAATTTTCCATTGCATCATTGGATTGGATTCTTCTATCTCGACTGGGTGGGCCCAGGATGGGAAGGGATGTGGAGCCTCGTGTCGAGAGGTAAGGTGATAGGTGGTGCTCATTGTGACCCTGGGGGTGCGTTGCGCCTGATTGACTTGACACAGCTAAAGTGTTGACTATTCATCCAGCGTATCAGAACACATTGCTCGACATCCATCAGTGATATCTTACTCTCCTTTGCATGACTGTTTTATACCACGTGTTTCATTGTCGTGTTGCACTCTACGGACCTGTTTTGCTCTGATTTGTATCAATCTTTTGACGCCATTGGACGTTTGTTCTGTACCATGC
>JBBPJS010000595.1:0-15257 GCA_038088835.1 Singerocomus rubriflavus | reverse complement strand
CCGTCTATAGCGATCATCGCGCAGCAGTTTTTGGACGCCACGAAATCCCAGCTGACATATCATGGCCTGTTCCAGCTCGCGTCGACGCTCCAGCCAGGGTCGCTCGTCGCGCTCTTTCGCAACGCCCATCTTTCTGTCGTGTACAAATCGCCAGGTCCAGCCGACTCGGCTCTTGATTCTAGCCCCAACGGCGATGCCAATCCGAATTTCGGTCCCAATGCCAATGTCAATGCCAATGTCAATACCGATGTCAGCGCCCACGTCGCGGAGCATGCAGCAGACGCTGCCCTCTACGCGCTCGTCACGGACGACGTCTTTCTCCATGAGCCGACCATCGTCTGGGAACGCCTCGAAGACGTCGACGGCGGCTGGTCCACGTTTGTAGATTCAAATTTCAACCGGGCCGTGCCCGTCGGGGGCGATGTGGCAGGGCAGACGGCCGAAGGGGCGCTAAGGCGATTCGAGATGGAGGCAGGGTTATACGCCATCGTGGATCCGGTCGAGTAAGTGATCCCGTCCTTTCCTTTTTTTTCGCTCTCTATTTTTTATTTTTCGGCCGACGTGGTGGCGCAACCCTCTTTTTTTTTCGCATCAAGGGGCTTATTTTTGGGTATCATAGCCAGGCGCTTGCGAAACAGTTGCAAGCAGAGGAAGACGAACGGGCGCACCAATTTTATGCACGGCGGCAGGAAGCACTCGCGCGACGGCGTGCCGAAGAAGAGAAGGAACAACAGAGGAAAAAGCAAAACAAGTCGACGGGCCCCGGTGGCGGTAGGAGCAAGAAGCCAAAGCAATGCCTCGTCATGTAATCCTCGTGGTTCACCTTTGTGTGTCTATCTTATCTCACGCTGGCGCTTTTCCCTCGCTGCTGTCTGTTGAGATGGGGCTATACCCGGTTATAGACATATATACGGATGCGGATATATATCTCGTCAGACGTGCTAACCCGTTCTAGGAGGTGCAGACAATACAGTATGCTCCCGGGACCTTGCGTGTACGTGTGTGTGTGTGAGAGCATGATGCGACACCAGAAGCCTCGGTCCAAAGCTTCTTCTAGACAATATGCCAAGGCCAAAAAAAGGAGAACAAACGAACGGCCAAGAAGGATCGAGGACGAGACAAGGTGCGCGAGCCGCTGAACTGAGGCTATGTAGGCGTGTACGTGTGTTAACTGCGTCCGCTGGTTCCGGCATCCGAGGCCAGCTCTCGCTTGAGGTAGGAAAGAGGGGGAGGGGCAAGGGACGCGGGATAAAACCGCGAAGCAAACTTTACCATGGAAAGAGCCGAACTGAGTTCCGGGAGCGCGCGCGAAACGGGACAGGAGGCTAAAGCGCTAAAGCTTAAGCACTGCACGCCACGAGAGAGACAAGAGAAGGAGAGGAAAGAACGACCGCACTTGGACTGGTGCGTTTGTGCCACAAGAGAGAGAGAGAGAGAGAACACAGACCATCATGGGCCCTCTGTGTCGGTTCTCCTGATGACGCCCATGGCCCAAGAGGACATTGAACAGGGACCGCTTGAGACATCTTCGCGAAGCGCTGCCCCTCGATGCACTTCAAACAAAAAGAAAAGAAATCAGACAGACGGGCACCCAGTGCCGAAAGGAATAGTGCGCCTTCTTCTCGACGGATCCTGGCACCTGCGACGCCAAGTCCCCACTGGGCCACCTCGGGTTCGCTGCTTCCTCGATTCTTTTTGGGTGCGTACGTACGCCTCTGAATAGGCGTGAGTATACATGTGCACGAATGACGCAAACAGCCCCCGTGGCCGAACAGACTGCGAAATCACCGCGCCCCCTTCAAAACGGGGTCCGTGGGGAGGGAGTCGCAACACCCCTGAGTCGGAGGCATACAGCGGGGAAATGTTTCTGCGAGATGGGTATAGCGGGCAGCCCAGAGGTGGTCGTCCACGTTGCCCGCGACCCCTTTCTGCCCTTCTCCTCCACCCCACCCTGCTCTGCCGCGGATAGCCCAGGGAGACGACTCGTCGCTGAGCAGACACAAGGGAGGGAGGGAACCAGCCATCTCACAGGCCTCGCTGCAGGATCGCGCGGTGACTACTTCGTTGGAGAAGGGGGGGGGCCGAGTCAGCGCCACGACACCCAAGCGTGCGCCATCGATCTGCACATGCATGGGGCACAGTGGCATATACGTCTCGAGCAACCCGCCAATCCCCAGAAGGACCCGACACAAAGGACAGTGGCACACGCGCAAGTGTGACAATGTCCATGTGCCCTTTCGAAAAGGGATCGCGACGGAAACACCGGCCATCGCAGGTACGTCCTTGTTCCGACGAGGATCGCAGCCCCTGCACGCCGCGCGCATTGTCCTCGTCTGAACGCATTTGCACGTTTTGCGTGACGAGCGAGCGGATCGGAATAAGAGGAAGAAGACGAATATTCTCCTCGAGAACAGTATCTTGTTTCCGGATCCTGGACCACTGTACGACCATAAGCCAAAGCCAGATTGTGGAAGACGACGTTGGTGAGCAAGGCAGTGATCTCTTCGGGCCCCCCCTCCCTCCCCCCATAGCCAGAGCATATCACGCAGAAATCCTTGGATAGTCAAGGTGAGCCAAAGGTCTTTGGCTCCTGAATCACACTCCCCACTTGAGAATAGGTCCTCTGGCCACTCCTGTGCACCGATAGATCACGTCACCTACAGAGTGATTCAGCAAAGAACCCGATCAAGAATCACAGCCCAGAAATCACATGCACACTTGCTAATGGAAGAGGAGTCTAGCTAATACATATCTGTATGGGATCCCTCGGACTTTCTTGCTAAAGCTAGCTCAACAAAGAAAGTTGTGGCGCCGAGTCAGTCAGAAAAGGAGGACATGTGAAATATAGGTGGGATTCAATACATCGAGATGACTACGACGAGCAGAACACCCCACCTGCAAAACTTGATCGCATCGAGGAGTATTCCATCGTGCCATCAGTCGCCAAATCTGTACAAAGGAATTGACTGTCAAGAGAACAGGGAAACGTGGGACGAGGGCCCAATGAGACTGTACTAGCTAGAAGATCATGACGATTGAAAGCTTTCGAGTGAAAGTACAAAGAGGGGAAAGAATTCCGTAAAGCAATTTCTGTTTTCTTGTCTTGTCTCTCTTTGTTTGACCCGTGACAAGAAATTAACCTGCAGTGAAGGGTGTATGTCCGAAGGCAGGACAATCTAATGGAAGCTGGAGTGAAAAGCCAACAGGAACACAGAGTTGGCTACTAGGCACAGACACCACTACTTCGAGTCTATTCATGCGTGGCAGTTTTTGTTCATGAAGCTGAAAGCACCCAAGACATTCGTCGGCACGAGCTAGAGGTCCAGCAAGTCTGGACATGGGCCACAAAAGTACAGGAAAGTGAGAAGAAACTGCTGGTGAGGGCCAAATGACGACGAATAGAAGTGGCTGGACAGGAAACCCAGGGAGACTCGTGAGGTTCATGTCAGAGAAGCTAGCCAGTCAAGCAGGAGGACAGGCAAAGAAGCTCGCAGGACAAATAACATTGCAATTATAGTTTGATCGCAGCATCTATCTAGCTGTCTGGAAGAAGAAGGGCGACTCGCCAAGAGTCGCTGGAGAAACAGGTAGAACCACATATGAAAGGTGACGGAGCTAAAGGGAATCGTCATGATTAGTATCATGAGGTCAAGACTGGAACCAAACGAGTGGTGGAGTCGGACGGCTATGCAGCTAGTGGGGTGTGCGAGAAGGATTAGGCCATACCTCAAAGGTTGTAGATGACTCATGAAGTAATTGTGCCAGTACTAAGGCTGAGGGAATGTGCACTGAGACACTGTTCAAGGAAAGGGACACACTGAATCAGCAATGGATATCAGACTAGAAAGTCTGCCTACCTTGATTGATAGTGTAAATTCGCCGCATTACTCCAGAAGGAGCCACAGTGAAGTGGTACTGTGGGTCGATGACACCGTGTCGACTAGGACTATCATTAGTCTAGCTATCGTACATTATTTACATTTCCTTATTTGGACGAACGTCGACCGCTCGTCGCGTCCCCGAACACTCTTTCCCTCCAGTCTCGTACTCTCGACTAGAGGTAAGCTACACATTACATTGTCTATATATTCATTACTTACTCTACCTAGATACCAATCTACAACACACCGAGCAGGCGATAGATACACGTATTCAGTGAGCTGCAATGCAGGTTGGACATGCCTGACGGAGTGGACGAAGCGATGACGCGACGAATGAGGCTAGCGGCGAGTGATGGCAAACCAGCGTCCAGAGTAATCAGAGAACGCGCCGTCGCCTGAGCCAAGTGAACCACCTGACACGCTCTAACCTATCTACAAGGTTGTTAGAATTCGAGAGTCGGTGAACAGAATACATTGTGTTTGTCTAAGCTCTGTCAAACACGGAGGAAAGAAACATGCATCCTACGCGTCGTACTATAGAGCCAAGGTTATGCCATAAGCATAGATAGTGTCAACTGCCTAACAAAGGTGGGTCTCTGGACATCATGGATGGGGGAAGTGGAAACAATATGCGAGTGGATATGTGGTACCTACTTGTCGCAAGACTAGCCCGTCAAGAGTATCAAGCCACGAGAAGGACCCCTGGAAAGAGCCTGAAGAGGCTGGACAACGCGCTAAATACATCCCTGAAGACCGTGAAGTGGGGCCGACAATGCGGTATGAGTGACTCACCTAGGACAGCTCGAGACAGCGGGAATGTCACGAGAGGTGACACCAACGACAACTCATGTCTAAAAAGAAGATTGGAGTCGGCATCAAGATGATGATAGCGAGACAACGATGGACGCGCCTGAAACGTCCACATCACAAGAGATGGGTAACCTATCGAACACCAACGAGGCAAGTTGAGGTCGAGGTCTAACGGTATGATTCAAGTCTCGGAGTGTAGGGAGATTCACCTACCCCTTCATACAAGCGCAACAATGCCATGTTGGACAAGCCGATGTAATTGGACATCTTGTACTTGTATCAATGGAGACACAGGGAACGAGCTCCCGAAACACCGTAAATGTACCGGTGTAAAGCAGACATGACCACACGCCGCAGCGGAAATAGAAATAAAAATACTGTCCATAGACAAAAACATGATATTTCTTGTAGCACATAGTAAGGTATGAGAAAGTATACCCGAGTCCTGGCTTCTTCCAAGCCAATGTGTATTCTCTGTATGCCCGTAGTGTGTCGGTGGAGTATCATGAGAGGGTCTGACCGCGTGCATGACGCCATCGCCCCATCAGATAAGCGTGCAGTGTGAGCCCGTCCGATAATTTGTTCGAGTCAGGGTCTACTGTACATTCCACCACCTCGTCACAACATCATCGACATTATTCAGCTGACGATTGTATCTCTTCTGGTCACCCATGTCTGACGGCAATTTTCACAACGTGACTTCTCCCGATCATTTCAAGCAACTACTGTCAGCCGATTTGCAGCGGTTCTCTCTCATCAATTTCTGGGCTCCATGGGCCGAACCATGCAAGGACATGAACAAGGTCGTCGTAGAGCTCGCCAAGATACATCCCGAACTGTTGGTTTTGCAAGTAAGGCTCCCTTCCATTCTATCGCACTCTGAGATTTTACCCACGCACGTGGAAACTTCTCTCGGGTTATCGCTATGCTGCCTGATAGGTCGAGGCGGAAGAACAGGAAGAAATATCAGAATCGTTTAATATCGAGTCTGTTCCGTCCATCGTTTTGCTCCGAGTAAGCCTTGGGCCTTGGACATCGTCGCCTGTTGCTCACCCGAGTTTCACGGACCCAAGGGCCACAATCTACTCGGTCGAGTCGATGGTGCAGATGCACACCGTGTGACATCACTAGTGGAAGAACATCTTGGCAAGGTGGTACACCACAACAATCATCAAAAGGAGGAAGAATCAGAAGAAGAGCTCAACGCGCGCATGCGTGGGATCATGCAGCAAAGCAAGGTCGTCCTGTTCATGAAAGGGGTGCCTGACAGTCCTCGCTGCGGCTTCTCGCGCAAGGCGGTTGGCCTGTTGCGAGAACAAAACGTGGCATTCACGCACTTTGACATACTCGAAGATGAGGCAGTCAGACAAGGTAGGGTAATTTCCTCTGTCGAATTGCGTTCATATGCTCATTGGACGGTGACAGGACTCAAGAAATTGAACGATTGGCCAACCTTCCCGCAGTTTATCGTGGACGGGGAGTTTGTGGGAGGACTGGACGTGGTGAACGAGATGGTGTCCAACGGGGAATTTGCAGAGGTATTTGCCACGGCTTAAGGGGAACGAGAAATGTACCGCATATGAATCGATCATGACTGCTAAACCACAGCCGAACGGAAGCGGTCTTATGCCATTGAGTGGCATGCAGGGCACCGCGGCAATATGATTAGAATTGATGCTCTCTAACATGCCTGGTACACGTGTCGGTTGTGTTGGCTGGGACGGTAAGTCTACTGGATCTTGCTTGTCCCCTTGACCACCGCCCTATGCCTACACGTACGCGTGCACAAGCAGCAGCGCATGTTCTTGAGGCAGAAAACTGAACAATCATTGAACTCTCTCAATGGACCTCTTCATTGCATTAGCCCCCATTTGGCGTGTTGCCGTGGGCATTCGACGTACATTCGTTGTGGAGCCGTGTCAACTTCGGTGCAAACAGGTGGGGCTGCCAGCGACCCACAGTCTCGTATAACACAATACGTCATCTTTTATCTTGGATCCGCTAATGAGCTCGGGACTGACCAATTTGACAAGGTCGGGTACGAGTAATGTCTTATCAGTGAGTATGGCTTTGCGACCCGACCTTGCGACCGGCCAACGTGTCCTTTGCCTGACGTCAATGCGCTAAATGAAGAAGTCCGCGTGCGAAATAGTTTCATACCAAGGTCCACTCCACTCTCGCGAGCTCACCAAGATCCCGGCGTTTATATGGCGAGGGTTGTTTACCTTTATATCTTTGCATTTCCTTTCGCCCTCTCTTCCCTTTCTTGTTCTCCTTTTTTTTTGTTTTGTTTTTCATCCGTTTGTCATGTCCCCTAGTCAACACCCACCACCTTACCTCACTTGCCGTGTACTCCTCCTCGTAGATGTCCAAGCGAATATGTTGAGAGACCCGGAGGATGGCGGTGTGCCTGCCATGCCCGTCATCCGCCAAAACATCAAAGACGTCCTTACCCAGGCACGCTCCGAAAAGCATCCTCCCCGGATTATCCACGTCCGCAACAACGGCGAACTCGGCGAGTCCGATGAGCCGCACACGCCAGGCTGGCAGCTCTTCTTCCCTCCGCTCCCGCACGAACCCGTCGTGGACAGGAAGAAGAACAACGCCTTTGCCGGCACGCAGCTCGGGGACTTGATCCCAAGGCATGCCGAGGTCATCGTCGTCGGGATGCAGAGCGACTACTGCGTACGCGCAACGTGTACTGCGGCGCTGGATAGAGGGAATTCAGTGATTTTGATGCGGGGCGCCCATGCGACGTTTGATCGCAGGGAGATTTGGAACGGTGGGAGTACCACTCCGGCGCATATGGTCGAGGCGGAAGTCGAGGGAAAGCTTGAGGACGCGGGGGTGAACATCCTCGACATGAAGGACCTCCCCAGTCTCTTCACTGACCGGTAGTTTGGTCGACCGTGAGGAGGTTGTATCCGCGCTTGCATGCACATGGCGCGAGGTCGCTGCATCACGATATGCATCACGGTGAGTACCACCCTGGCACGATGCCGGCGTGTCGAGCATGCTAACCTGGGTGCGATATAGGATCAAAGTCGTCTGAGATCACTGGCGGGTCTCGTCCTTGGGGATCGCGCCGATAGGGCATATTTCTCCTTCCTTTCCAAATTATTTCGGTCGCATAGCAGTTATTTAGCCATTTGCTCTTAAAGTCTTCCCTTCCTCTTGGATCTCCTTAGTAGAAGTGTAATGATGTTGGTTTCGTCTCTTTCTATAAATGTCTTGTATTCGAGCACGTGACCTGACATGGAGGAGTGACCGTTGCAAGTGACTCAAGTGTTCGTTTGATGACCTCAAACCAAAAGGACGTCGTGGATCCCTACAAGTCACTCACTGATAGCAAGGTCGATATGAACTCTAATTAGTTTCGGAAAGAGGCTCAGGGTTTGATAGAATCAACGTCTCAAGCTATCCACGGACGCTCCCTTCACGCCTACTTATGTTCAGCAGGCACTCACGCTCTCGTCCGATCCTGCTGGTATCTACGAGAGCCGCGTAAAGGATCGTCACATCCTCCTCGAAAACCCAGCACGGGAGAGCAAGACCAAGAAAGAACGTGCCGCGAAGCAAGCCCGAAAACAGGCAGAAAAAGAGCGGCGGAAGCATAGACCACTCGGACGACGTGCCGCCGAGTCCAAGGGGCTTTGGACGCTGGAGAAACACGCGACCAAGTAAGCACCGCGATTGGCGGGCGATATGTCCTGTGTCTATTTTTCTCTTGGGTGACGTGTGCGTGTCCTTGGTTCCAGGTTCGAGCTGTTCGTGCCGCTGCATCGGCTTTGGATGGGATACATGTCAGAGTTGTTGGGGCTCCATGTTTGGGATGCATCATTTTCGTCGTCGTCGGCATCCACACACAAGGAGAATATCCCAAGCACTTCTTCCATGCATGCCAAGCTGGTCAAGGCAGATCTCAACGGGGCGCTCCTCACAGGTACGTGGCAAAGAGGGTCCTTGGATCACACGTCACTTACTCACTTACCCAACTCCCCTCCCCCTACCGTCATCATCGCCCTTTTTCATCATCCATAGTCCGCCAAAGCCGGAACCCGTGTCTCGTCGGGCTCTCTGGGATCGTTCTGCACGAGACGGAGAACGCGTTCAAGTTAATTACGCGAAAGAACCAGTTGAAACGTGTGTTTCACTCGTTCCGATCGTTCCCCTCTCTTTCTGACATAGTTTGATCTGATTCCTGCAGTCGTTCCGAAACAAAACTCGATTTTTGCGCTCGCCGTGCCACTCTACGCGACGCATTCTCCGTCACCGGTTTCCCAAGGGCGGGAGGATATAGCGCAGGAACAGGGGACCACATCGACGCTCGAACAGCAACACGAACGACCACGACCACGACCGGATTCGAGGACACCCCGGACAGTGCTCGATGAGCCGTACATCGAGTTCGACCTGTACGGGAACCAGTTTTGTTTCCGTTCTGCGGATCGGTCGAATAGAAAGTTTAAAGCCAAGGACACGATCGAGCTATGAGGCATGCTTGGTGGTTCTTTCGGCTTTTAGGATGGTGTATTGGGTGGTGTGTGACGAGGTGTGTCAGTGTTGGAGATAGAGGCGCTGATCTCCCTGTCTACCCTTCTCCCTCTCCCCTGGACACTGTCACATAGCATAGGAATTACATTGGATTCAGAGGGAGGTCCCTTTTGGTATCGACAGACACAATTTGATGACAACTTGGCGCCACACTCTAATATTGTCGATCCCCCCCGTTTTTATATGTCGTGATTAACATACACAGTACTAGTCTTTTATGATCTCATTTCCGATTTTCTTTATTCTCTGTTCGGATTGAGACCGTCTGTACATGTCCAACAGCCTTAGCAACAGATCTAAAGGAATTAGATCTGGTCTCCTTTATGGACCCCGTGGCCTTGCTTGCCCTCAGAATCCGTTTTGGCCACTCGGATGATCAAAGGCAGGATTGTCCGCAGGGCATCCCGTTACTACAACATGCGATGTTGTGGATCAGATCAGATCTCTGCTTTCTCTGTCTCTCTCGGTGCGCACGGAGGCTGCGAGGCCCAGGTTGAACCCGTTTGTGAACTGAAAGACGAAGTGAGTGACTGAAGGGGACTTTGGATGTCACTTCGAAGGCTATGCCATTCCCCACGTTGTCTGACTGCCCGTGGTATAATTACTACGCGGTCAGCATGCGCAACATATGAACGAGAAAAAAAAAGAGGTTGCGTAAAACATATGGTCAAAGGCGAGGTGTCGCGTTCTGGTGAGTTTCACAGAACACGGGAAGCTATGGTATGAGGACGACTTGGGGTACATCAGGAGGCAGAGCGAGTCCAAGGGCAAGGGAAATCAGCACATAGGCCAGAGCAGAAGTCAGATCTATGACAGAGGCGGGAGATTCTGTAGTCGGTCGTTGAAACAAAAACGGGTGATTGTCTGTTGTCTACAGACGAGAAAGGGTGAATAAAAGTAGAGGAGTCATCACGAAAGGGGATGATGTCGTACAAGAGAAAGATATCGGATAAAAGTGTTTGCCAGCGGAACGAGACCAAGAGAGTCCTAGTTGTCCTATTTCAGTGAACTGCAGTCTCGAAGTCTCTACATCAAGGGCGAGACTTGGAGTCATAGTAAGGGGGTGAATTCAAGACATTCTCGAACGGACATTTCGATGAGAACTTGGGAAGAAATCGGTAAGTCGTGGGAAAAACATTGGTTACTTTGCTACATCCTCAACTCTATTGACACAACATTCCCGGAGAGAGATTGAGGGGACCTTCAGGACCCATTGTCGCTCCAGCATCAGCATTCATCCGGATTCCGGACAGGTCATTTTACCGGTGCTAAGCATTCTACGATGCACTGGATTCCTCGGTTCCACTATCATGCAGCCATACTTATCGAGTAGTCGCGCCACACTCGAGATACTGACAAAACCGTTGATTTAGATATCGGTCCCTATCAAGCGCTGCCGGTGCGGGCATAGACAGACTAATACCGCCCTTGCCGCGTTCCAATTGTGGCTCCTGCTTTATAAAAGGTTCCAATATCTCTCTCTGGATGTTAAGATTTCTTCCTTGCCCAAGTTCATGATGGTCCACTGGCAGGCGTTTTCCTGGAACATGGTCTGGCTGATTGTCTCCGCCACTCTTGCTGTGAACGCTATGGCAGGGCCAACTGTGAATCTGGGCTATGCCCAGTACGAGGGGTCTTACGATACAAAGACGAACATGACGAGTTTCTTGGGCATTCGCTATGCTGCACCACCCGTCGGTGAGACTTCTCATTGATCCTGCCCGGTTGTTGTTGTATTGATCATGTATATGGATGCACACTTGTCAGATAATTTGAGATTTCAGGCACCCCAGGCACCAAGCTCGCAATCTGGTGTACAGCCTGCAACCAAGAACCCTGATTCCTGTTATCAAACCGGATGGGGGAACACGACAGGACTAGTACGATCGCGCTGGGAAGAACATGCCTCTTGGTATCAAGTTGGATGGAGTATAGATATGACAACACCGGTCTTGCCACCCTACCCACACGACAAACGACAGAACGCGGGGCCCACTTTGTCAGAGGATTGCTTGTTCCTCAAGTGAGTAGGGATAGTGCAACATGATTGCAGGAAGAAGCGCAAACGTTTGATCTTATCATGGCAGTGTCTTCGTTCCTGGAACGATTCCCACCAAGTCGGTTGCTGCGGGCGGGCTTCCTGTGTTGGTATGGATTCACGGGGGAGGGTACGCGTTGAAATGCATAAGCCTGCCTCGACACGTGGAGCTGATCTCGAATTGTAGTTATGGGGCTGGAAGTGCGACCGAGTACAATGGTGCTAATCTCGTTCTCGATTCCCTGAACAACGTGCTTGTTGTTGTTATACAGTACCGCATGGGCGCATTTGGTATATGCACCGGCTCAGAGGTTGTCGACCAGGCTGACATTTTGCACTAGGTTTCCTGGCCGGAAACGAGGTCAAAGCGCATGGTGCACTAAATGCTGGACTCCGTGAGCCTATTTAGTTGCTTTTATTCTAGACCTCACTGATATCGTCTGGGATCGGCAGTCGACCAGAACTTTGCACTGCAATGGGTGCAAAAATATGTACGGTGCGTCGTACATACGTTAATTCCGGCCTCTCTGACGAGTTCATATTATAGATTGGACTGTTTGGTGGTGACAAGGCGCATGTCACAATCTGGGGCAAATCAGCGGGTGCCGGTTCGGTTCTGCAACATATGGTCGCTCACGGAGGTAACACGCAACCGGCACTTTTCAATGCTGCGATCACGAGTTCCACGTATCTGCCTCCTCAATATCAATACAACCATCGAATATCCCAGGTATGCTGCTGAATCAACATCATATGGTGGCGGGCTAGCGAACTGATGGAAACTAGTCGTTGTATGACAAAGTGGTTGTAAGCACCGGGTAAGACATTTCGCGTAATGCATTGGTACACTTTGATGCATGGCAATACGTTTTGTACAGATGTGGGTCGAAAGCGGATAGTTTTGCATGCCTTCAAGCCGTGTCAGCAGGTACCCTCCAGATGGCAAACTTGGATGTCGCTGGTTCTGGCTTGTATCACACATTTGTCTTTGTTCCAGTAGTCGATGGCACGTTCATCGTCGAGCGTCCGACTGTCACCCTCGGCAAGGGTAAGGTGAACGGGGTACGTGACCACTTTCACTGTCTTTCGTCTGCTGATCTTCCCAAAAGCAAGTGTTGCTCGCCGTCACCAACCAGGACGAGGGATATATCTTCGTAAATGTGACCCAGACGTTAACTATCACGGAATACATATCCCGACTTTTCCCCGACATGTCAGCTAGCCAAGTGCAGGCAGCAGCAAACGTCTATAAAGGCTACGGGAGCGCGGTGGAGCAGGCTATCGCGGTGATGGGGGATTGTAAGTCAAGTTCGGAAAGATGGCGAAGCAAGCCCGATGATGAGCTTCACGTGTTAGCGATTTTTGTGTGTCCAACCTACTACCCGCTCAAGACGTTCAGTGGTCGCGCATGGAAGGTCAGTCACTGTAGGTTTATATGTGCAAAAAAACATTGATCTGAATGGAAAACGTCTCAGGGTCTATTTGCGATCCCACCTGCATACCATGGGGACGACCAGTCATACTACTTCGAGTACGCTACAATGCTCTTCCCCTTCGAACATATGCCCTCAACCCCGTCATCCTCTTAGCATGGGACATCCGCCTCCATACAACAATGCCCGATTCATCGCCGCATTCTCGCAGTCGTTCTTGTCCTTCGCCAAGAACTACGACGTAAACAAGAAGATTGATCCGGCCACCATCACGCCGGCGTGGAACAAGTACAACATTAGCCAGACGGAGATGTTGTTCAATCGAACGGAGGGCGGCGCGCCTGTTGTTAGGGCCATCGAAACCGATTCGACGGTGCTCAAGCGGTGCGCGTACGTGTTTTCTGTCTTTTCGCCGTGGGCTGGGTGCTCCAGTGTCATCTCACTTTTTGTTGCTTATGACTCATGATTGAGTGTGTGCTTGCTATCTACAGGTTTTGGGCGACAGTGACGACTGCAACGGCACAGTGAAGTGATGGGTGGAACGGAATGGGGTTTGGGAGAAGACCTGATGATCATGTCCACAATTTCAATCCTGATAATAGGCCTCGTTTGTGTGTTATGGCATAGCATCTGCTCATTTATTCCATGTATTGAGGCTTTGGCTACTGCATTTCTTGTTCGTTGGATATTAGTGTACAAGGATGAGATTGATCTTACATTTCGATTGAAGCGCTCATACACGCGGCTTATCAGCTCATCATCGAGATCGTCATTCCAAAAATCGACACCTTTCGATCCAGTATCGATCATTGTTCACTGTGCAGTCGAAGCTGTCATTGTCGCCCAAAATCTGTTTAGAAGAGTACATGGGCAAAACCAGGAAGCAAAGGGACACGTGAGGCACCATTACATGGACAGAGAGTGTCAAAAAAACACATACGCGCATCGCTGGAGCACCGCTGGATCGGTTTCGATGGTCTTGACCACCGGATCCCCGTCCTCCGTACGATTGAATAGCATTTCTGTCCTATGGACGTTGTATTTGTTCCAAGAGGGTGTGATATTATCTGGATCGAATTTGATGTTCACGTCGTAGTACTTGGCGAGCGACATGAAAGATTGCGGGAAGGCGGTGATTAATTGCGTGTCGTTGTAAGAGGGGAATTGACCAGGGCTAAGGAAACGACATGGATACTAGCTGAGATCACATGTGGCAGAGATGAAGGGAGACGTACTCCAAGAAGTAGTAGCCATAATCGGTTCCATGATAGGCAGATGGGACCGCAAACAGACCCTGGAACATTTTCGTCATATCTATCGCCCTTGCGTATGCAAAACTAGGGATACTGACCTTTCATGCACGATCACTGAATACCTTCAACAGGTGGTACGTCGGACACATAAATATCGCTCCGTGCAACGACAACATTGGTTCATTCACTGTTTCCCTAATCTGAATTGCTTCACTCACAATCTGTCGTCACCAAGATGGCCTGCTCAACCGCACTCCCGTAGCCTTGATAGACCTTTGCCACTTCCTTGACCTGACTATCCGCCATATCCGGGAAAACCCGAAAGATGTACTCCGTGATAGTCAACGTCTGGTTCGCATTTACAAAGGGATTGCCCTCGTGCTGGTTGTTGAACGAGAGCAACACTTTGTTCGGGAAAGTCAGCGTGCAAAAGGTGAGTGTTAGTGATCACGTACCCCGTTTACTTTGCCCTTGCCGAGGGTCACAGTTGGACGCTCAACAATGAATGTGCCATCGACCACAGGAACAATGTTAAATGTATGATAAAAACCGGAGAGAGCGACATCTAGATTTGCCTTCTGGAGAGTTTCCGCTGTCACCGATTGTAGGCATGTGAAGTTGTCAGCTCTCGATCCACATCTACACAGAACACATTATCAGATGTATGCAAGCATTACGGGAGATGTCTTACCCGGTACTAGATGCAATTTTGTCATACAGCGACTAGTTTCTATCAGATCACAGACCTTCCATCAAAACGAAGCCGAAGATACAGGAGCGTACTTGAGGTACTTGATGATTGTACTGGTACTAAGGAGGCAAATACATAGAGCAAGTGATCGCAGCATTGAAGAGTGGCGGTTTCATGTTCCCTCCATGGGCGACGATATGTTGCAGAACCGAACCGGCACCCGCCGATCCGCCCCATAACGTGACATGTGCTTTGTCACCACCAAACGATCCGAACTAATATGAACTCGTCAGAGACGCTAGCATTAACATATTGACTAGCCATACATATTTTTGTACCCATCTTAATGCAGAGTTCTGGTCGACTGAAGGGCGCAGATATAATCAGTGAGATTCTGGATGAACTCGGCCATCAAACTTCCTCACGGAGGTCAGCGCTCGGTGTGCCATGTGCCTTGACCTCGTTTCCAGAGAGGAAACCTTATGCACGAGTCAGACCAACTAATAGATCAATGAGATCGAATATATACCGAAAGCGCCTAGACGGTACTGAATGACAACAACAAGCACGGTGTTCAACGACTCAAGGACAAGATCG
>JBBPJS010000594.1:0-15265 GCA_038088835.1 Singerocomus rubriflavus | reverse complement strand
GGTGGAGCTCTGCAGGGAGGAGATTCCAGGACATGTTGGCGGGGATGGAGGAGAAGGGGCGGGAGGGGCGGAGGAGGGAGGGAGCGTATTTGTATGGAGGAGGACGAGACTAATCTCCACCTTTGTCGGCCACCCGCGCGTTTCGACCATCCCGATTCACAAGGACCCTGTTTTCTAAACATGGCATCTCATTTCCACGCCCTCCTCCGCCGCGGCAGCAAGCGAGAATCTAACCCAGTTTGGACATCCGGTGGCATTCCGCCCGGCACGGTGGATGGCACTCTCTCCTCCGCGCATCTCGGCCACAGCATGCGACATTATCGCTATCAGCACGGACGTGGCTGTGTCACGACGTGCAGAGCAAAGAGTCATGTTACAAGGCCCATTACAGAGACTACGGGTCATGCCTTGCCTCCACCCGCCGCCTTGGCATCCTCTGCAGCAGCCACAGCCGGGTTCACCTTCTTCCCGTCCTTCCAGCGGATGCGTGGTGGGGGCGCACGATTGCGTCGTCCCTCGCGTGATCGCACCCGAACGACTGGACACGTCAGCGACGTAGCGAACCATAAGCGAACACCTCACCATGCGAATGAATGGCGCACGAGACGCAATACGCGATTTTGATGTACAATTTGGGGATAACGTACTCTTCCAACAGAAAACATCAATGATAGGCGGAGAAGGGGGGGGAGGGAAAAAAAAAAAAAAAAAAAAGACGCACCAGGATAAACGCTCGCCTCACTGATATCGCGCACGGCCGCACTTTCCACCATGTTCCGCACAGTGAAGCGTTTGATCGCCTTGTCCTTGGCAACACAGCGCGAACAGTTTGAGCAGCGAACAAAGTTGACGTGGCCGCGGTTGTTTTTGTTGCGACCACCGTTTCTTCTCTTCTTGGTCTGTCAAACGGTGAGAGGCAAGTCAACGACAGTGAGCTCGTGCTGGCATGCGAGGGGAAGAGGGGACCATGCACTGCACATCCGTATGAACAGGTCGCCATCCACCACGTTCGATCGTCCCCCTTGCATTGGACAGGTCCCCAACACAGAAACAGGGCTATCGCTGGCATGTCAGAGACTGGATGGACTTACCATGTCGTAGCGTTCTGGTGTGTCTTGAGCGTGGTCGCTCGTCGCTCGATACCAGCATCCACATCTGCTCTCGGCATACTCCGACATGTTCCCACACTCCCGAATCATCACGTCATGTATATACCGAATTCAAGTGTAGATTGTTCTCCCTTTCAAAACACAGTCTCCACCTCATTCTCGTCTGTGCGCTCCACGCATTGTCGTCTCAACGCAACCTGCTCCTCGCCACTCTTGAACACCTTGCTCAGCGTAAACTTGCCATCACATGCTATTCGAAACTCGTCCGCACGGGGCGACCGAATGCTTTCGAGGTAGGACAAGATATCGAATCCATCCTGAGAGCACACCATACGACACTCAGCAGCTGTGAAAATGGGGACAAAGACACAGACAAACCTCGAGACGGAGCCGGACGCCGTCCGAGAACGTCGTGAATAATAGACTTTCAACCTCTTCCCTCGACGCGCCCAATATGTACGATGCCTTGGCAGAGGCAAGAGTGGCAGAGGCAGACGACGAGTGGCGTTGTAGATATTGCGAGTTGAACGTATCCAACGACAGTTCAGCGGGCTTCAATGCGTGCACAGACTCATCGAGAACAGATTTGATCGGTTCGGGAATATCGCTCACAGAAGCCACTGCAACGGATAAACGACTTGCTAAGGACATACACGGAGATTGCTCACCTTTTCTCGCTAGTTGCACAACACGAAAATGTACTTCAGGATGCTGTGGGTCACACGCATGCGCGCGACGAAGCGCTTGAGTGGCTTTCAAGTATTTCTCTACAAAAAAGGGATCAACTCCCGCCATCAGATAAACAACCTTTTGAAATACACACTCTGCCGTATCGCAACGTCAAACGAGGTCGTGTTCACGTCTAAATTGTCTTTTCCAAACTCTCCTAGTGTCCCAAGGAACTTGCTTGCCCGCTCCAACGGATCATCTGCTCTAACGAGTTTTAACCCCTCTGGATCATCGTCCTGGGCCTGGGGTGCTTCAAGTCCCTTGTCTTCGTTCTGTTTTGGCGCCGACCGCACTACGAACCGGAAGGTGATATTGTAGGCATGGAAACTAATAGAACGATGCCTGAATTCACCCTTTTGTGAGCTCGTGTCGTCATAGTCTTTGGTGGTTTCGGCCGTCGCTTTGTGTGCCGCCTTTTTTGCCTTGTTGAGCGCTTTCTTGGACACTTCCCCAGAAGATTCTGCTATATAAATTCATTGAGCAAGGAAGACATGCAACAGCGGGCTAGAAGCCCTACCTGGTGGCTGTAGGGTTTTAATTATCGAAGGATCGTCGTAGAGCAGAATCCATATCTAGTGACAAACCCGTCAGTACAGGATGCTTGCGTAAAAAAACTGTGTTACTCGAGTGCTCCACACCACAGCATGGATATATCCAGGATGAGAGGGGAGATGGTCTTCCCATCCCAACATTCTGTACGAGTGAGACGAATCACTCACGGCTTCAAATGGACCGGGTAACATTGACTCACGCAAGGTAAGAGCTAAGCATATTGATACGAAGCGAGTACATGTGGAAGTCGTAATGCTCTTCACGGAAACCGTGGAACATCTGGAAGCAAGTCTTTAGTGCCGGTTTAGGCGTATCGAACAGCGAAGCTTCTACCTTTTGGATAGAGTAGTACGTTTTGAGCGCAAGGTGGTACTTTCCTAGCCGTCTCTGTGCGTCGCCCAACTCTGTCAGATAATGTAACGCCTGCATTTCTAGCAAGTCTAAACCAGGGTCGGCTCCTTTCTAAAGCGGTGGTCAGCAATAGCACAAGGTATGGCGTGCGCGACGAAGACGACCTTGGTGAACCGCCCCAAAACCTCGTTTGCTTCTTTGATCATGCCTGCACGCAGATGGTATTTGCCTGATTTGGTGTTTACATACCGATCTTGTCCGTCGAGTCTCCGAGCATCTTCCATGGCACGTACAGCCCCATAAGGATCTCCAGCACGTTTCAGCACTCGTGCCTTGGTCATGTATAACTCAGGTAGCGTCGGTGTATGGTCAATTGCCGTGTGGAGAATCTCCAGCGATTTCTCGTGTTGTCCCAGGGAGGTGTAGTGTTGTGCAAGAAAGTAAAGCGTCCAGAGATACTCGGCGGGATCCGAAGATGTTGACGGTTGAGCCTGGCCATTGGGTATTATGCTCAAACGGATCTCTTCCACAAGCTCCTGGATCGAGTGGAGCTTGAACGGATCGGTATAGAGATTTTTGAGGTCGCTGAAGAGGGAGGGTATCCCTTTCTGAATTGCACGCACGACATAGGGCTTGACCAATTCCCTGAACTTTTCACCTAGAACCAGTTTCAAAGAGGTCAGTCGGTCACAGAATTCCAGCCTACCTTTTGCGATGGTCAGAGCTAGTCGTTGAGGTGTATTTGTCTTTGGGTACTTGGATGAAAACTCCTCGAGAATGTCAAGGGCTTTTGTTCGCGACTCGTCAGTCAAGCTATCTTTCGTGGCGTAAGACTGCATCAAAAGACTTAAATATTGCGCGTGTTACCAATATCAGCGCCGGCATTGGCAAGGAAACCTTTGTAGTACTCTTGACTGTCAGGATTTTGCTCAATCAATTTTCTCCACGATTGTTCAGCTGCCTCTGCCCATTCCTTCCTTTGTGTACTATCCACATCAGCGGTCAATTTCAAATTTCCCACAAGACGCGCTTGTGGGCGGGGTCAGCAAACCAAGAGTAGAGAATCAACAACTGCTTACCTCTGCATTCCGCGATTGCTGGACGATCAACCAGCATTTCGTCCTTCACCTTTTCATCAAGCATAGATAAAGCTTCCTGCCAGTCACCCAGCTCTTCCAGCAGACGGATATGGAAGAAACCTAGTTCTCCATACTCGGGATCACGAGTCCCAACGTTCTAAGATGCATTATGAATCAGAACAACAAACGACGGTGTTCGAATCATACCCGTAAGAATCCTTCCAAGTGATCCATGTAACGCCTTGCTTCTGCGACATTACCGACTAGTTTGTACGCAAGTGCGACGCCGACCCAGTGGACGCGTGTGTAAGGACGTAGACGGAGCATATGAAGACGCGACTCTACGAGCGCGTCATATTGTCGGCTGTGCGTTTGAAGGATAGATGTTTCTCGAATGATATTGAAGTTGTCCTATAATCTCGAGGTCAGAATGACGAGCAGTATGTCGTGCGTGTGTACCTTGTCGATCTTGAGTGCCATCGTGTATGCTTTGAGTGCTTCTTCATAGTTGCGTTCTCCCTTTTGTATGAGGGCCCAAACGTGCCAGCATATATGTGATTGGAGGTCCTTGCGCATGCCATCCCTTATCAAGGCTATGCCCGCTTCACGCTCGCCAAGGTGAACCATTATAAGGCCCTTCATACACATGGTTTCTATGGCAAGTTGAGCAGAATATCCAACAAAGCAATGCCAGATGAACTCACCTCCATGCTGTGGATATTTCTTGAGGATCTGGTCAGCGATTTTGCGCCCTTTCGAGAGCTGCTTATGCTCGTACGCCTGCAAGAGCTCGGTGAAGAGCTTGCGCTCCTTTTGCGCCAGAGGTTGCGAGGTCATGATAGAACTGAACTGGATATGTTCCTGTCGGTGATTTAGCTGGCGAGTAGGGTCTACTTACAGCCTGTGGCGATGGCGTGTATTCGCCTTGCGTTTGCCGCACTGGACCGAGACGTTCTCCGGCCTATCGGAGTTTCAATTCACTGAGAGCGGCGCCAGTCGAAACCGGTTGAGTCCCTGGACGGTAATCTACAGACGTGACTGTTGATCGTAGTAAATACAGTCCGGCACAGTCCGGCAGACTGTCGGACTCTGAACACATATAACACTCCGACCGGCCCAAGGACGCGCTCGGACGCGTTGACCGCTAAGCGACACTCCCGCCCCGTTCGCTGTCTCTGACGACACTCGCGACGATGGTGGCACAAACGCGTACTGCCACCGCGCCCTCAAAGAAGCTCACTTTCAACGAGAAGATCGTCGGCAGGTCCTTTCCAACCGACATGCTCCTCAAGAAGCTCAAGGCCCTTCATACCGAACTCGCAGAGCTCGACCAGGAACTCGTCGACGTGAACTCGCTCTCACCTGTGCGCTCACAGCTCATCAACACGACCCTCCTCCTCCACAGGGACAGGGGCGTCAAGGCATATACTGCTTGCTGCCTCGCGGACGTTCTCAGACTATACGCGCCGGATGCCCCTTATACTCAAAACGAACTCAAGGACATCTTTCAGTTTTTCTTTAGGCAGCTCGCTGCCGGACTGAGAGGTACAGATGCCCCTTATTACAACGAGTATTTCCACCTCCTTGAATCCCTTTCGACCGTCAAGAGCGTGGTGCTCGTGTGCGACCTTCCCCACGCCGACGAACTCATGACTGAGATCTTTCGCGAATTTTTTGCGCTGGTGCGACGTGACCTCGCAAAAAAGATAGAGTTATTTATTGCCGACATCCTCGTTGCCCTCATTGACGAGTGTCAGTCCCTCCCAAGTGATGTCTTGGAAACCATTATGGCACAGTTCTTGGACAAGAACACGGTGAGTCGTGAGACACGCTGAGGCACTTTTCCGTTTATAATACCCCATCAGCGATTGGACCAGCCTGCCTTCAGACTTGCAGTGCAGATTTGCAACGCGACGTCAGACAAGCTGCAGCGTCACGTCTGCCAGTACTTCACTGACATCATCGTCACCAATTCACGTGATCTTGAATTGGAGAGCGACTTTGATGAAATACGCACTGCACACGATCTTGTCAAGCAACTCAGCAAGTCATGTCCATCCCTGCTGCACAGTGTAATACCACAACTCGAGGAAGAACTCCGCGTGGACCAAGTTCAGGTGAGGCTGATCGCAACCCAAGCACTAGGAGAGATGTATGCGGAGAAGGGTGGCTCCGACCTCATTAGAAAGTATTCGACTGCATGGAGCGTGTGGTTGATGCGCAAAAACGACAAGGCAGCGGCCGTGCGTCTGAAACTCGTCGAGAGTGCGCGGGGACTACTAATGAACCTGCCTGAACACAAAGAAACTATCGAAGGCAAGCGCCTATCTCGGGACTCGTAGACGATATCCTTGACATGCTCTTGAGTAGAAACCCTTCAAGTTAAACTTTTGGATCCCGACGAGAAGGTTCGTGCTGCAGTGTGCAGAGTGTATTCTCAGCTCGATTACGAAACGGCACTCCACTATGTCTCTGAAGCTCAACTTCGGGCGGTTGCTGGTCGTGGGATGGATAAGAAACATGCTGTCCGAGTAGAGGCTATGAACGCGCTTGGAAAGTTATACAGCCTTGCGTACCCGGAGATGTACGTCCTCTTCTGGTCGGCGTATTGCCATCTAATACATTTATACCCAGCGAAAACGGTGACCTGTCTGCAGCCAGGCATTTTGCATGGATTCCTAATGAAATCTTGCGCGTATCCAACATGACGCCGGAAGCCAAAGCTGTCGCAGAACAAGTCATTGCTGACTATATTCTTCCTTTACCTTCATCTTCTACTGCTTTCACTTCTACGTCGAAAAACATCGAGGTCGACGAAGTAGCGTGGACAGATCACTTGCTCAATACTATGCAGCATCTAGATGACCTTGGCGTCAACACGGTTTTGAGCATGAGCGGCATTAAAGCAAAGTGCGTTGATCGATTTTCTTGTTGCAACGAGGATCGATATCTTGTTTAGTCGTCCGACTATGTATGAACACTATCTACAAGCATGTATACAGCACAACGTAAGTCCCCCGTGAATGTTTGTCCAAGTTTTCCTTGCTGATGCTCTGTTAGGGTGGTGTGATCGACGAAAACGAGGAATCAATCATACAGCGGTTAAATAACGTGATCAAGCACCTATCTCGTACGTGGTATTCAGGGTCATGTTCATGCGTTAATCCCTCTTGCTAGGTCAATTCCCCGACGCCCAGAAAGCAGCGGAGGATATGCATGACTTCGCCAGGGCGAATGAAAATAGGCTTTACAGGTTACTCAAGACGTGTATGGATCCTCAGTCTGATTTGAAGAGCATCGTGAAAGCCTCAAATGAATTCGTACGGCGCGTAGAGCAATCTCTCGAGTCGACTCTCTCGACAATGACCATTATCCTCCGTCGGGCGACGCTTCGCACCGTCAACCAGTCGTCCATATCGACCCTCATCAAGAGAATTCAGAAGTCGGCCGCGTCATCAAAGCATGCCCAACAACTTTTAACCTTTATATCGAAACACTGTCCGATTCTCTATAAACCACATATTAGCGAACTCACAAAGGCAATTGCCGATGAGAAGAACGTCACTCTGGTAGAGATTAGCATGCATGCACTCGCAGCTTTGACAAAAACGGATGAATCCCAAGTGGTATTGGACAAGTATATTCCGTTTTCTTTATCTTGAGGTAGTTCACTGACATTACGAAAGACGAACGCTAGAGCGCATAACGCGATCTGCGCTTGGGGAAAACCCGAAAATTGCCAAGTTTGCGGCCCGCTTATTGGCTTCCTCGAAGGACCATAGAAATACTTGTACGAAAATCATTGAAGTAAGTGTTTCCGTCAGCGCCCGATTTCGTGTTCCGTTCATTGCTTTGAAGTCTATATCAGAGAGGCTTTCGGAAGCATCGCCAAGAGAACTTGTCGTCAGTACAACTGTTCTAGCACAGGTGGTGCGCTTCAATCCGGACGCATTCGAACATAGGAGTGATACTATCATGGCATTCTTGGTTAAGAAATTGCTTATAAGTGGGCGGTCAAAAGATTCGGTGAGAATGCCATACCTTGACTCTCTTTGGATTGACCTGATTTGCTTTCGTGACCAAGGAGGAAATGGACGTTGATGATGACTGGGTGGAAGACGATGATATGGCACCAATACACATGGCCAGGATCCTCGCACTAAAACTGTGTCGGAATCGATGTCTTGCCAACGCGTCTGCTGAAACCGCATTAGAGCTCGCTACACCCGCGCTCAAAATGTTTTCAACATTACTCCAACATTCCGGATCATTTTCTGCAGGTGCACCAGACAAGTTAAGTTTTTGGGCGGCCACTTTACTTGGGACGTGAGGTTAATGCATTGCACTTAGTCCATCCGTGAGGTCACGAATGCGATTACAAGCTGCTGTGTCGCTGTTGCATCTTTCTACTGTCGAGGCGTTTGCAAATGTGATCAATAACGACTTTATGCTGCTCGCGATCACAGTCCAGGTGAGCGATCTCTTCCAGCCCTGGTGCCCGTAGATGGTGATGTGCATCGACGCAGGACCCATGTTACCACGTCCGAATAATCTTTTTAACAAAACTTGTGTCCCTACTGACTGCCCGTAAACTCTCTCCACGCTTTAACACGATACCCTTCCTTACTATCCATGACCCCGAGGCCGACATTCGAGACAGAGTGAGCCCTAGTCTGCGAAATCTGAAGCTGAACATTGAAGCTTTTTCCAGGCTACAGCATATATCTCATTTATCGCGAGATCTATCCAGCCCGCCGCTCGTGTCGATCAACTCGAAATAATCTTCATCCGTCTCCTTCATCTCCTTGCACACCATCCTGATTTTTCTACCGCGCACGAAAATATGCAAGAAATGGCCAAGTAGGTTTTCGCTCCTTTCTCTATCTGGGCCCACTCTTACTGTCTCATTTCGCTTTGGAGATATATCGAATTTTACCTCGATTTGATTGCAAGTCCCGATAACATTGCGCTCCTTTACCATCTCGCAATGAAAGCCAAGACTGTGCGCGACTCAGAATCACACACATATAGCGAGGTAAAGACTTTTACTCCACTTGGAAACATTTGTTGATATTTATCACTGAACCTAGAATCTGTATACGATAGCAGAGCTTGCTCAAGAGCTGATCAAGTCCCGCACGCAAGCCCGCTCGTGGACCCTTCAGAGTTACCCAGGTAAAATCAAACTACCGTCAGACATTCTACGCGCGCTTCCGAATTCAGAGGCTGTCACCAAGGTAAGTGACGAAACCTGACGAATTGCGCGGGGGGTGGGCGCTGAGAGATAATACAGGTAGTTAGAACACAATACCTATCCGGGGAAACCATTGCTTGGCTGAAGGAGTCCAGGGGTCACAAACCAGCTGCGACAACCAAGGTACATCAGAATCAAATTGCAAACCCTCAATCGATCCGCTGACGTCCTGATCTATAGGAGAAGAAACGGGAACCAAGGGAGACGAGGGACGGCAAGTCCCCGCCTGCCAAGCGCAAAGCATCTCGAGCTCGAGCCAACGGCATGCCAAAGTGGGTTCCTGGGCGATGCGGAGTACAACGTCCCGCTGACGTCAGTTTCTGAGCAGACGTGTCAAGACGCAGAAGTCGACACGGTGGAACAGTGAACAGTCTGAATCAGAAGAACAATCATCTGATGAGGAGTCGGTTCCTGACCAATCAGAGAAAGCAACGTCCCCAAGACGCTCTAGTTCTGTGCCGAGCGAAATCGGACAGGGTAGCAATAAAGAAGAGGACAGCGGCGAACCATCAGAACGAGGGAAGAAATTTGGTAGGAAAGCAAGAGTGAAGGCGCAGGTGAGTCACATGCAGCGCGATGCACCAACGGCGTTGATGTGTCGAAAAGGAAAAGATAAGCAAACAAATAAAGAAGAGTACGACGCGACCAAGGAAGTCGTGACGACGTTCCGATGTGGTATAGATTGTACACGACCCATTTGCGACGCTTGTATTGTTATGTATGTCCATTTGCTCTTGTAATCTCCATGCTTTGATTGGTCTGTGAGTACTTGAGTTACGGAGGTCATGAACGTAATTCAGCTCTGCCCGTCCCCGACTCACGGTAATGCAGGTGGTGTTATTGCCAGCCTGGCAGACCTTAAAGAAAGGAGACATAAAAAATGGGATAATATTTTATTATTTTCTTTCTAGTCCGTCCTGAATAAAATTGGATTCTGCATATTACAACCTTTGTTTGCTTTTGCGTGAGTTGAAAGGTCTTGTCCTCTGCTATCAACTGTTGTCAATGGTATTACGAATGAAGGAACCGCCTTGTCAGTGGCTTCAATGGCGATTCACAAGTCTTGACACTCATTCTAGCCTGCTTGAAGGTGAGTACTCTCGTTTTGTCGACTCGGACACGAACGCGGGATGGTCTTACTGCTACCCTGCTTGGCCATTTCCAGCAGACTTGCTCTTTGCTCCCCCGTCGCCATGTTGCTAAACTAGTAGTCAAACAATACAGTCTGCAACATATGACTTCCGGAGAACTGTGAGCGTAACATGTTGTCTTTGCTTTGCGTCCTTTCTACTGATATATAGTTGATGTCGCACATATCACCCTGCTGGTAGGGAGGTTGAAGTAAGCACCTTGCTTCAACCACCAACCAGCAGTGTGTGTTTTGCTTATCGCCAGTCTATCCCTTGCTCATCAATGTGTTCATAAGCGTGATATTGGTGCCCTGAAAGTGGCACCTGCTCAAAACTGGACTGAAATACCAGTGCTGAGGAAATTGATTGTCTTCGTTTATTCTTAGGACGCTCAACAGCATCACCTTTGACCAGGTCGCCTTCATTTGTATGGGATCCTCTCGTTCGTATTGATCACCTATATTCAGGAGTTCCATAGTTTCGACGTTACTGCCCTGTTTGAGGACGAGGGAGGTGTAGGTAAATACGCTAGCCGACCGATTGTGGCAGGCCGATGATCGTTTGTCCAGTATGGTGCGTTCAGGACGCACACGGCTCCGCACAAACCCACCAAGAGGTCTACATGCATTGCTTGGAGCTCTCCGTGTCCTTCTTGGTTATCACCCCCATGTCCGTCATACACAACGTGCAATACTTGCACTGCTTACCACTCACGTCCTAGATAGTTGCCCATCCAAGGAAGCACCGAAAGAGTGCATCGCGGAGCTGCGTGGTAGTACACCACTGTTGTCTGCCTTTGAGGCCAAATCAGTCGAGAACACATCATGTGTTGCATACAGAAGACGCCGTCGTAGCGATGCTCTCCATGCTCATCCTTGACTTCATTTCATATCACATGTGTTATAATTACAAGGTACAAAACGATTTTATTTGAGTGAAACGACAGAACCAACAATACATTCCTCGGGATTAATACCATTTCACGGCCCTAGCAGCCCAACGTCCTTTTCACATTCGACTCTGTTTCCAGTAGACCTGTTCTCCACTTACCTGAGGATAAGAAGAGATCGGACTGCGAACGTTCGTGCGTGCACTGAGGATTATACCTCGCCAAGGAGAACGTTCCTGGAAATTCTCCAAGTTGATCTGAGCCGTGTCTGATCTGAGCAAGGGAGGCGAGTGTCTGTTATGTCGTCGAGCGTTTTTGAGTCTGAGCGCCATGCCCGCCTTGCATGAATGTGTCACCGATCAGCTCCAAGAAAAAAAACGGACCGACGAGGCTACGTGACCAATTGCAGGTATGCAATCCTCGAGGTACCAACTCGGGAGGCGAGCGAATTAACACTCACGAGACTCTTGTGTTTTTTTCTTTTCCATCGTATCACGTCAACACACTCCTCGTCTCGATACATTGGGGCGGGGTAAGGCTTTATTCTCCCGGTTGTATGTTACAGCAGAGGTTGACTAACGTGGTTTGTAAGGGTGCGGGCTTTTGGTCAATACAAATGCTTCTTGTGGACTTGATGATGTTTGCATGTGTCATATTCTGTCTAGTGGGCGGGACATTATTGATACAAGAACGCCTTTGCGCCTCTGCACGGGTAAGCCCATACACAAGACACCATACGATCCCATACGGACTCTGAACCGTTGATCGATAGAGCTCGCGATCTGGTTGTGATATGAGTGACTCTTGATAGGCGCCGCGTCCTTCGACGCACTAGCTAGCAATGGTTAAACCCGCCACACAAGCTCAGAGCGCAAAATCACCAACCGTCCACTTCGCATAAGTGCATTCCTTCAGGTCAGGTGTTAGGCACGCAGCTAGTGCCTGTGCTAAGAAGCCTGAACGTTTCAAATGAAGAATAGTGCACACTGATGTCCCGGATCAAGACCTAGATACGAGCATGGGAAGACGCTAGAATGAGCTGGAGTACATTATCTGTGATAGCAATGCCGAAAGAGTAGTGTTGGAGCCGAGGGTTGGGTGATAAATGCGAATACAAACCTTCTAGTCATACCAGTGTGAGGGTACGTCAAGCTCCCAAAAGGTGGGGGGGATACATGTGCTCCTCATGAAAGGCAGTACTAGGAGTATACCTACACGTGACAAGCCGAAAATTCCGTACAAGTTGGGTTGCACCCTTGATAATCTGGGTGAAGTGTGGATGATAAATACTCGTGGTCAAGATCATGTGAATCAGATCGAAATACAGAATATAGCATGATAGCGAAGAGCGAAGTTGTCTAATCATATACCCCGACGAGAAACGAAGTTCTGGGAGAAAGTATAAGATGGCGTCCACCATGAGAAGCTGCACACACTCACCTCCAAATCCTGCGACGTCGCGACGGCAAGTACAAATTTTCTCTTCGAATCCGTTACTATACTACTGTCAGTCTATTGCACGACTAATAGCACTAGAACTTGCTCGCCTAACGCGAAAATGTTGTTGCGCAGAAACTCGGCCAATTCGGAGAGGGGTGTGTCAGGTGTGATGACGGTGTATGGGTGTGAATCATTGCGTTTGAACTCGATCATGTAGTTCTTGACGGAGTCATTCTGGCGAAACAATCAAATGTCGATGAACGGTCAACCAAGCAGAGGAGGCACGTACTGGATTTGCATGTCCTGCCTGCCATTTAGCTTTCAGCGCTGCGGTGTCGACATAACCAAGTGGTCGCCTATTCTTGTCGAGGACCCTATGGGAAGGAAGGTAGGGTCAAGCGACATGTGCAGAACAAAGAGTAATCACGGTATGTGAGAGAAATCGCGCTCATATGCAAGCTCGATCGCACGCAAGATGGACTCGTCTGTTGGAAGCGAGAAAGCTGGAGGTAGTTGAAGATCCTGGTGATGACCGATAAGGGAACGAATGTCTCCTGTAGAGACACTTGCATACCTCCACGACTGCGCCACGATACTTGTCTTCTGGTAACATCGAGAGACTGTGAGGTAGAGGAACCGATGAAAGGACGGCGGTGGACATGTCGGGATCAGTTCAAGTTGCGGTGCTCGCTGTCAGCTGTTTTGGGTGCACACGTGACCTCAAGCAATGCCCCTTCTGGGGACAACTCTCAAAGAGTTGGATATTCTCGATTGAACGCGACTCTTGTATTCAGCCAAACGCAGTCTTTTAGTTCAGACTTGCACGACGAGGACAAGTCGTGGATGAGACGCGTCTTAGGAGCGCGTCTTTGTCATTAGCCACGCAAGCAGCGTATCTCTTGCTAACCTAAGCTGGACTTGTCTTTTAACCCATCTTGTACCTTCTTTAACTTCCACCATCTCTCAGTATCAAATATGGTGGATGGGCAGGTTCAGGATGATTCGCAACCTCCACCCGGTCCTTCACCTATTCAAAGGCTTCACGAGTCACTCATAAATCGCATAGCTGCAGGAGAGGTATATCTCCGCAGCTGCTTTTCATTAGCACTAGGTTAGCTCACTTGTTACGAAGGTCATACATAGGCCGGCTTCTGCACTAAAGGAGCTGATCGAAAACTGCTTGGACGCGGGTGCTACGTCGATTCGCGTTACCGTGAAAGATGGCGGAATGAGATTCCTCCAGATTCAGGACAACGGTTGCGGCATACGCGTGTGTGTATTCGTCTCTCGCTGTGATTTCCATTCTGACCGCTCATTCATGTCAGAAATCCGATCTACCCATCCTAGCTGAGCGGTTCACGACCTCAAAAATAAAGTCCTTCTCTGACTTATCTCAACTAACGACCTATGGCTTTCGTGGCGAGGCATTGGCATCCATATCTCATGTCGCCCACATGTCCGTCGTGACCAAAACCAAGACTGACAATTGCGCTTGGAAGTAAGTGTTTCAATAGTTTCGTCCGGCATCAAATCAACACTCTCATGTAGAGCATGCTACTCTGAAGGCGTATTAGTCCCCCCAAAGGCAGGTCAGACGCCAGATCCCAAACCTTGTGCTGGAAATGACGGAACCACCATCACTGTACGTCCTTTTGTATATGATCTGCTATTCATTCAGCTTCGAGTCAGATTGAGGATATGTTCTATAATACGCCTACCCGCTTGTCGGCGTTGCGTAGTCCGTCCGAAGAGTATGCAAAAATTCTTGACGTTGTGACCAAATACGCAGTTCATAACTCAAAGGTAGCTTTCCTTTGCAAAAAGGTGTGAAAGGTCGATGGTGTATTTACGTTTATCGCTGATCACATCGAACAGGTCGGATTCGCGACTCCAGAACTCTCTACTTCGTCCGCATCTATCGACCAAGCAATCCGTCTACTGTATGGTCATGCCATAGGAAAAGAGCTCTTGCGTGTCGATGTCTCTTCATCACCTACTAACAGGACTCCACGGCTTATTGGATCCAGTGACCTTGATGACGCTGAAAAATGGTCCGCTGAAGCCTATTGCACGAGTCCAAATTATCAAGCCAAGAAGACTGTATTCTTGCTTTTCATTAATCGTAAGTCAACGCTGGCATGCGATGAACGCTCGATCACTCATGATGTTGCAGACCGTCTTGTCGAGTCGTCCAGCGTCAAACGAGCAATCGAAAGTGTATACAGTGGGGTACTGCCCAAAGGCGCATCCCCATTCGTGTATCTCAGGTGCGAATATTAACCCGCAACGAGACCTTGCATTAAAGATATCAGCATCGAAATAGATCCTCGTTCTGTGGATGTGAATGTACACCCTACGAAACGAGAAGTTCTCTTTTTGAATGAAGAGGTAATAACGGAACGGATATCAGACGCTATACAACAAGTGATCAGTCAAAGTCATTCCAGAACCTTTGAATATCAGGTAGATTTGAATGTGCTACTTTGTCATGTCCCTGACAGTCCCTAGACATTGCTTACTGGCCGCTCGACCGAATCTCATACGACAGGCAAGAGGAAAGCGAGAGAAGAAGAGGAGAGTGAAGAAGAGGACGAGGAAGAGCATCCGGCTTCGGCATCTCATGGTATGCTCTTTCGGCATTCTGATCTTGTTGTTACTTTATTGTCATTTAGCTCCGAAGCTTTATTCGCATCATAAAGTCCGCACGTCGCTCCAGGATCGTACTCTCGAAT
>JBBPJS010000593.1:0-15267 GCA_038088835.1 Singerocomus rubriflavus | reverse complement strand
GACATCCCAAACGGTTGCCACCGAGTCCAGGGCGCTGAGGCGTTGATCCTCACTGCGCTTCCGGTCCGACCATCCCCATTTCCCCCCTGCTATCCCCTTCCCACTCGGAAGTGCATTACACCTGAGACATTTCCATGACGGCCGTACACATAGAGTGATCAAATACATGTTTCAAAACCCACCAACTTTCCCAGTCTATCCGTAAGTTTGTAAGACGCCGTCCGAGGAGAAGCGATGCGCGCACTGGGGCACACGCTACCACACTGTCGAACCGGAAAGAAAACAGAAAAAATAAAAAATACATTTTAAAATGAAAAAATGCCTTTTTCACGAAACATGTTTGATAATCTTGCCGATACACCGCACGCCGTCCCTTTGTCCCCTTTCCCTTGTCTCTCTCCTCATGGAAATTTTGACTATCGCTTCGCTGTTATCGACACATCCTGCTCAGGGGGTTATATCATCTTTCGGATTGGCGTAGCAATATCCACTCCCTCCTCCGTGTCATACAACTCCCATGGCCATCAACACCATCCCCTTCGTCTCACTTCGTCTTCTTACTTCTCGACTTCATATATCATTCGTGATATTATGAACTTAACCGGCGGAGGTCCCTCGTACATATTGAGAGATGAATTATAATGGGTCGATGAACGGGGCAGAGCTAACCTTTCATGTCGATTCGAAAAAGGCCAAGAAGGAAAACTTTGTCATTGGTCATATCTGGATCAAATAGGTAAGCTTCCTCGTTTTCCAGTGCACGTCTTGAACTTTATATCGTATGGGGAGTAGATGGAAGCTGTCATATTTTATTATCACGTCCAAAAACGTCCATAGCTTGCCTACAACATCGGGGGTGTCTGAGGTTCATTTTGACATACGGGGAAACGAGAGCACACATCGTTACGGAACTGGCTGTCAGATCATATCAATGTCCGAAAGCTAACGCACAATCAAGTAGGTCATAGTGTGTATACCCTTTGGGAACCAGTGTTGGGCTGCGCCACTCTTGGATTACCTATATTAAGGTTAGCGCTATCGCACAGCAAAAGGGAAAATCGACCCGGCGGCGCGCCCGGTGATCTCGTCCGGCTTGTTCCCATACCACGTCACGTCAAGCGAGGGCTATGTATATGGTGTGTGTATTAAACCTAAGACCGGATGAGAACACCCCATAGTTAGCAAGGCCAGGAAGCGTGAATGCTGTCATGGGCCGGTAGGACTTGCTAACGACATTCAATCAAACCATTTCTTACATGATTACATGGCCCAACCTGGAAATTTTGAACCATGCAGACGATGTCAACAGGGCAGCCCGCAGCTGTGTGGTATGTTGTTTGCTGAACACGGTGGAAATCAGATAGGTTCTTGGAATCGATCCCCTCTTTTGGGCATGATATGTTCTAAAATCATTACGTGGAATCACCGTGTGCTGACACAATCCACCATGCGTCTCCGACGTACTCACCAGCACAGTTTGGTCAAGACCGTCAACCTGCGGTAAGGCTGACAAGAATTACCATCAGAACAATGGCCACATCTACGATAGATCGTCTCTGTCTGTCTTGGTAAGTGCGTAACCGCCTAGCATAATGTCGGTCGCTGAACTTAGCTCCAAGACAAAAACATCCCAAAGTATTGCACGTCGCACAGCAAGCCCCTCCGTGAGCGGCGCCATCGGAACACAGCATATGTTCCAAGATACTATGAATAAAGTTCTGAGACAAAGTGTCGCCCGGAAATGAGTCATAGCCGGTCCATGGTAGATGATGATTGGGGGATTTCCCGACTGTGTTGAACGTAATCCCAGACCATATGTCCGTGTCAGCCCATTTTCTTATCTTTGGTATGCGCCTCGACCATCGCCTGTCTAACCGGTGACTCAAACACCACCCTCGCGCTGAGGTGTTCGCCACTTGTTTCAGCTAACCCAAAGCGCCAACTTTGAATGAAACGCCAAGCATTCACAATGAGCGGGATAACAAACAAGCACAATTACTGATGAGTCTCTGTTACAATCAGACGCAAATGGTCCATTTCAGACGTTTATTCCGCTGCGTCCAACAGCCTCTTCTCTGCTTCCTTGAAGTTGATGACACTCCAAATCGCGTCAAGGTACTGTTGGTGCGTGAGTGCGCAATTTGACGCCGAGTGACTAGGGAAATCTTACATCTGCCTTGACGTTGTGATACTTTTGCGAACGACAATAATCAGATCAGCTCCAACCGTACATCCTCTTATTCAAACTCACCTGGAGGTAAAAGGCCTATGAAGAGCGATAAGCCAACGACGCAGTACACCCACGATATACAACTTACATGCTCCCAAATGTCCACACCAAGGATCGGTACGTGCGCTGAATCAATTCCCTCAGTACTCTGTGCATGCTCGATAGTTTAAACATACACATCAACGGGTCCTGGTTCGCAGTCGTGACGATTTCGAGCTTCTTCATGGTCGGATTATAACCCTAACAAAACCGTGTGGATGAACACAAACCATTCCTTCACGTACACCACGAAACTTACGAGCCAGCCCCACCCGCTGCCTTGGATAGCAGCCGTCGTCGCATTAAATTCTTTCTTGAACGTTTCCACGGATCCAAAGTCACGTTCCAAGGCCTGCTTCAAGGGCCCGTCCGTGAGCTTTCCTCCATCCTTGTCCACAGGAGATAAGTTGGTCCAGAACAGTGAATGGTTGATATGGCCTGGTTTACATAACGCCGTTTAAATCAGTTGATACATAGGAACAAAAATAAAATGAATACATAAGAGAAAGGGTGCGGGGAAAGACAAGGAACAACACGCACCTCCACCATTGAACCTGAGTGCAGGCTGCAGCGCAATTCTCTCGCGCGTGGACTTTGACTCCCCATACGCTTTTTCGGCAGCATTCAGGCCATTGACGTAGGCCTGGTGGTGTTTGGTATGGTGTAATTTCATGATTTGTTCTGAGATATAGGGTTCGAGTGCCTATTTACGAGCCACATGCACATGTGATGCTTCAGTGACCCACTCTTGGTTCCACAACCCACTCTCATTGGGAACACGCACATGGTAATCGTAGGGTAAGTCTGGGAGCGTGTGGACCGAGGCAACGGCCCCTGGTCTGGAAAATGCACGCATACAAGCTGGTCTGAGCGCAGTTTTGGCGACGGACAACATGGCGGGGATAAACGGAGGTCAAGGTCGACGACGACGAACGTTGGAACTTGGGAAACGCGGCCGAAACTCGGCAAAAGGGTTAATTACCATTTTTGGAAAAAGACCCTTGGGCGTAAACCAATGCGCCGCCCGACACAGAGGCGAGCGGAGTGCGAAATATATACGTCGGGGTTCCAATTCTGGGATGGAGATGCACCTTGTTTTGTAATGCGGCGCCCCACTTCCTGCCCGCTCAAATATTCCTGATATTTTTTCCGAATTTTAGTGTACCTCATTACCTCATTTTTCTCGCCAAAAGACTTGAGCCTTTGCCAGCGGTTTCACTGACATGCGACGGTCGGGATGGCGTCTTTGGTGCCCCGTAAAAAACTTTATACCGTCGAGGGTTCATGTGTCGCCCCTCGACTCTCTGACCGGGACGTCCGACTCCCGCGATCTAATACAGCCATAAATCTCCAACCTACACCTTTATCTCTCAGATTACTAGCTAGGTAGTCTTGCCGACAAGAAAATGTGAAAATAGCACCCTAACCAAGGTCCGCAAAGAGCGCGAGATGATTTGAAACATTTCATTAACCTAGTGGAATAATCACACGTCGAACGAAAACAAAGAAAACGGATAAAAGCAATAATGATCAGCAGGAAAAAAAAAAAAAAAAAAAAAAAACAAAAAAAACAATAAGCGAAAAAGACAGACAAGGCTGAACGACCAACGTCGACAAAAACAAGGTCAGGGTGTAGACGGGTGATTAGCACCGTACAACTGAAACAACAACAAAGGGGAAGAAAAAAGAAAACAGAGTGACCTCATCTCCCCCATCCATTGCTCCCAGCCCTCCCTCGTGGTCTCGCTTGCGTGGCCCACTGCCGGTCGCCGCGCTCCCAATCGACCCGCTCCCGATCGGCCGATGGTCCCCGTGGAATATATTGAGAGCCTGCATACGGCGGCCGAGCAGATGAATAAGATGGTGGGTGCGTTGGTTGAGTCATACTCCCCCGCAGAGCACGGGGTCCGCTTGGAAGAGGTCGAGAAGATATTGGCGTTGGCGTAGGACCGGCAGCATTTGACAATGGAGAACGCGTGAGGGGAGGGGCAGGGCGACGAGGAGCAGGCGCAGTCGAGGACGAGGTGGACCCAAAATTGGGTGATGGCGATGGGTGGGCGGCATGGAACGAGCGCGGTTGTGTAGGTGGTGTATGTGATCGTGGCAAGTAAGCTTTCGGTGGAGTGGAACTTGTGATCTCGCCATCTTCGTGTGAAGGGCGACGGGAATGCGGGACGCTCGACGATGAAGTGGGGACCGGGGCGGGTGGTGGTGCATTCGGATTTGACGTAGAACTGGCCGTGCCAACTGAATTCGAACGTGAGTGGACAGTGGATGTAGACGTCGATGTGGTCAGGGGGGTTGGTGTCAAAGTAGGGATAAGGACGGGGGGAACAGATCTTGGTGTGGAACCCACGGGAACGGGAGAGTCTATCGTCGAGCTTTCGCTTGTCTCTCTGGTCGTCGATGGCGGTGGGGGAGGTTCAGGAGCAAAGCTCACAACATCAGGTTCACGGTCATCGTTTCCAACAAGTCCACTCGGTACCACAGCATCCACTACCTCCATTTTGGCCCTGACCGTCGCCGGAGGCTTGCTATTGAGTTGCGTCTCTGTTTGATCCGTGTTGTTCCTTTCCTCCAAAGCACGTGACGAAATTATTGATGAACGTGCAAGCTGTGGAGAGGATTGCCTGGTGCCCGGTGCCTTTCCCGTTTCCATCCTACACGACACCCGTATCTCTGCGGGGAGCCTGTTACCTTCCACCACTTCTTTCCCCTCCTCTGTACGCTGGGAACCAGGTACATCATATTCATGCGCGGCGCCGCTGTCAACCCCATTCACACTGACATGTGCGGTCCGGGACGAGTCCACAGCATCCGCCTCGATTGCGTCATTCATCTTCTCATTGACACCACAGTCAATGTCACCAGAATCCGCAATCCGCACAGTCCCCACAGGTTCATTGGTGAGATCCTGTTTGACGTCGACGCAAGGGCTAGACGGTAACCCAGGACCTTCAGGCGTTGTAGGCGAGCGAAGTGCCTTTGCTGCCATTTCCTCCTCCCGTTGCTTCTTCTTGCGTAGCGCAAAGTCCTTCAGGGACATTTTGACTTTTGGGGGTGGCGGAGGTGACGGTTCTCGTGCTGGCTGTGCAGGCTCAGGTTCAACAGCCATCGCTGCAGTTTGTGACGTCTCAACGACATCGGATGCAAATGGCGACAGATCATTTTCCGACCCTACACCGTTTGTTACCATGAACGTGGAGCGGCATAAAGAATCTGAGAGTGTCCGAGGGTGGGGAGAACTGGGCACGTGTAATGATAAATGCTCGTCCTCAAGGCCCTGAGTCATTCCATCTTCAGGGTATGCCACACGCGAGGGGCCACTACTATTCTCTCTCTCCATATCGACGTCCATGACATCGCAGTCCGACGGGAGGGCCTGTTTGTGGACAACGCCATTCACGTCAGCATTGGTCGAGACATCACTGTTAACATCAAGAGGTTCCGAAGTGCTCGACGTCGCTCTCCATCTCAGTCGAGGCAATCCGCGCAATATTTCTGGCGACACAAAGCGAACACGATGCGCTTCCCCATTGGTGAGACAATTCTTCTCTCCATCCGGGGGTGGATGTGACTCTGGTCGTGACTCGGGTGAAGACCTATATGGTTGTTGGTACTGTGCCTCGGCGGGGGTGTCGCGCATGGCATCGGGAGAGTCGAGGGTTGCCGCTAAAGGCGGTCCATTCTGCTGGTGCACATGTAGAGGTTTAGACGGTCCGTGAAATGGAGGTGGAGAGGCTCGATGATCTGAGGGATGTTGTATTGAGGCAGACGCAAAAGATAGTGACGTAGGTTCGCTGTGGCTGAGCAGTACAGAGAGGTGCGAGGAAGACGGTGCATCAGGTGAATGCAAGGAGAGCTTCGAGAACGTAGTGGAGGGCGACACACTTGAAGTCAGTGGTAGAAGATGCGACTGAAATTGCGCTTGGGTTGTAGGTGGGAACGACGTCGAAGGGGATATAACGTCATTGTCAACTTGTGGTGGTGCAGGAGGACGTGTGGTAACTGAATTAGGAGTTGGGGTGGTCGAATACGTGCCTCGACCAGGTAGCTGATCCAACTGCCCTGATGATACGGACGTCGGCGTCGGGGTTTGTGACGATATCCATGTCGTGGGTATACCATCCTTGTCCCACTGAATGGAGCCACGGGGAGACACACTTCTCACCGCATGCGCGTGCGCAAGAGATGAGATGGTAGTCGGGTCGAGTGAGGCAGGCATCGGTGGGGGTGGCATTTGCCGTGTATCTATCGAGATCAAGATGAAAGACGGCCTCACAAAACAAAGAACACTTACCGTCCGATCCGTCCGCCTCCGTTTCCGTGTCGAACTCTGTCTCCTGTCCGTCTACACCATCTTCCCCATCACCGTTCACACTCGTCCAGCCCGGTTTATGACTACCTCCCTTGACACCCCTCTCCACAGCACCAGAAATAGATAGCGGACTTTCAGCGTTCGTATCAGGCGGGCTTCTCCATTGCTCATGATTCGAATGACTTTGTGGTGAATTGTCTCGCAATGGTTCCACTGGAGAGCGAGGCCATCCCTTGCGTATCCGTGGGGGTAACATAGACGGAGTAGAAGGAGAGTCGACATCCATATCGTCTGTGTCTGCCACCAAACGAAAACTTGTTAGTAACCTAACCACCAACAATAATCAACCAAAAGCGAGAATGCTACCAGAAAGAGAAAGAAAGATGCGCATGGAGCCACCAGATGATCACTCACCGCTAGCCACTCGCTTCTTCTCTTTGCTTTTGTCATCTACATGTGGATCCTCCTCCGCCCTGACCTCAGGAGATGCTTTGAGGTCTGATGGCACAATCTCCACTCCGCCCCACCCACCATTCATTGGCTCCTTCTCCCGCGTCCTAAAGCCCCGCTTGATACCCACTAACGGGCCCAAATCAATCGCTTTCTTGGCTTTCGGTGGATTCACTGTTGACTCTGGCACGGCCGTCGCAATAGCGCTTGCAACCTTCCCTCCATCTACGTGTGCCACTTCTTCCGTATTGCTCTTCTTCCGCACCTTGCGTTTCTTCATCCGTGGAGTTCGCCCACCAACTTCGATCGACGAATCCATTTCAACGTCCACGTCCACATTCATACCCAACCCCCAATTCCGACTCGGACGGGGATCCAATTGACCGTCCCCATCCACATCTACCTCCTCGTCATTGTCCCATTCTTCACTTGCACCATTCAAATCGGAAGAGTCACCCTCAGATCCCTCTGACATCATCTCTCCACCAGGCCATGGCCACCGTCCTTCGACAACTCTTTCCATAACACGAACGGCACAATCTCGCGTCGAAGAACCACAGGCACAAGTCGTGAACGTACTGCTCAGAGCGTGGAGAATGGACGTGAACTGAGCGCGAAGGTGATGGAGGTGTGCTGGACTGTATGTGCATACATCACAGTCGTGACATTTTAAAAAAGGGAATATGCATGGAAAGGGATACCAAGTCAGCGTGCAAGATTTAGACGAGAAACAGACAAAGGTATAGCGCAGGACGAGACTCACGCAAACATGCCAGGACACTCCATTAATGCAGGTAACATATGTACTGCATGCCCATCATCCCACTCCCAGCCTAGGACGATTTCCTCGTCCGCTCTCAAGTCCCGCAACGCGAACAACGCAAAGGAAAGTGACGTCGGGTCTACATCAGAATCAGATGCTGAAGGTGCGTCGTCTTGATCGGATAAATTGTCCGCTTGCTGCCCTTGCATCCGCGACATCGGAGGAGGGATAGACCAACCATTCATCGTTCGCGGCAGGCCATCATCCTTGGAAAGAGTACCGCCATCAGACGCCACCTTCGCACACTCAGCCTTGTGTCGCATCCCATTCCGCTTTTTGCTCCTTCCTTCTTTGGTCCCACAAACGACAGGTCGTACCACAGCGTTTGGCCAACACCCACACCTTGCCCATCTTGCTTTGTTATCGTCAACATCCTCTTTACCTGCATTGAATCCATCCCCTTTCTCACCCGAATTGGGGGGGTCAGGGACCCCTCCAACAGCTCGAGCATCTAGACCAACTCCCCATCCACCTCCGATGAGCCTCACTTGAGGTTTTCCCATGCCGAGATGGGCGTACCCGTTTAGCGGGTCAGCCAAATAGGCAGCAGAGGGAATAATCGCGGCAGTATAGGGAGCTAGAAGGGTGGTCGCTGGAATAGTATGGTTTGGATGAGACGACGAGATGGTGTTTGTGGAGGACGTAAGAGGGGACTTGACATGTGGACGTGGATGCGATGGACTAGGTACAGGTGGAGACATGTAATTGGATATAGGTGGTGATGGATAAATAGAGGTATGCGAGAAGGGGGAAGGATCCGAAGCAACGTGTAACCTGGGAGATGGAGGGCGAAGATATGCGGGTGTATATGTCGAAGCTGACGGACACTGTGCACTCAAGTGAACATTGGAGGAATGCACAGGTGGGTCGGTCCGTAACACCGTTCGAGGAACAAATAAGTCCCCAGCATTTTCATCCAGTATTACGGGGGTCGTGTTGTCAAGAGGAGACATGGAATAACCATAACGATCTCTATACCTGCACCATCATTAGCAAACATAATGCATACAATCAATGAGACACATCGTCGCCTGTGCGACGTCCATCGAAATGGAAGAGTAGAAACAATGTGAAAGACAACAAAAGGAAGATCAATTCACCCTTGAGAGTCCACCTTTGTGTATCCTCGATCATTATAGGTCGTTGGCGGGGTGTGTGTAATTGATGACGGGGGATTGAGAGCAGTGACGCCTCTCCAAGCTTTTGCGACACGAAGTAGTTGGGAGTAGACAGAAGGGTTTGGATAGATGTCTGGAGGAAAAGTAACCGGCGTTGGGGGTAGGCTACCAGAGACGGCTGGACCACTACCATTAGGATGTGACAGGTGTGAACTGCCAGAATGCGGTTGCGTTGAGATATAATTTGCGGAATGGGGAGATGAAGACGAGGGATCGACAGGAGAAAGTATTGAGGCACGTCTCTTCCTCTTTGACGAACCAGAGCCCTCGATGGCAGCAGCGACAGCACTTCCCCTCCTCGATTTTCGTTCCGCACCTGGGCTGGACTTCCTCCTCGAGGCTGGCTTCCCAATACCACCGCTTCCTTCGTCTGCCACCGAATACCCACCAGCTCCGTTGGCAATTGTTGCTCCTGGCGATGTCCCATTCGTTCCGTGTGAAGCTTTCGTGCGCATAGCCCTCAGCCTCCCTTTTTGGGTTTTGACCGCTCGCTCCTTGTCAACCTCGAGTGCAGGATCACAAACCCAACATTTCCAAAATTCGGGTACCTCACCCCCTTGGACGATGCCAAAACAGGCCGCATGACACCATCGTGAACAGTCGTCACACGCGATCGAAAAGCCATCATCATAGGTAAATCCGCAGATGCACGAGATGGCATCCGAATCAGGTGGGGGTGGTGCGTCAGAGAGAGAGAGAGGATGTTGCGAGGTAGACGGGGATGCAAGTGGAAGCTCTGATGTGGGAGGTGTTCGTGGCGGGACAGAACTAGAGAAAGTAGGAGAGAGTGGACGTTGTTGAGAGTGTCGTTGCGAGGGTGCTGTTGAAGATTTTGTGGACACGTTCGGGAGGGGACGGTTGAGCTTGATAGGTGGCGTCGAGGAGGTAGCTAAAGGGTGGGACGACTGTCGCGGCTCGGTAGACAACCCATCTGTCGAGATGCGTGAAGTAGGTGGTGTCGTGGTTGACGGTGACAGAGCTGGAGACGGCTGCTTTCGTTTGAGTGGGACGAGCGGAGGGGGGAGTGCGGACTGGATGACATGCGGAGCGCTTGTTCGATCGATAGCAATACCAACGTTACTCGAGGTCAGGGACGGTCCATGTGCATGGGCAACGTGGTGATGAGGGTGTGGTTGTGGTTGCGGGTGGGATTGGGGGGCGTTCAAGGGAGAAAGACCGAGGAGACCAAGGGCGGCTTCAGTCGCATCGCTGTTCATCACACCCACGAGATACACCAAAAAAAAAACTTGACTGAGTCGTCTCCGTGTTCCAATTGTCGTCGACGGTGTTGATTATGAGTACTGGTCCTTTTTCCTGTTGCCGTCGTCGTCGTTGTTGCTGCCAATAGGTCGAATTACTCAAAGGTCCTCCTCGCTACACCGCTTCCCCAAAGAGTAGAGTGCGAAGTCGTTTTGAGTCCAACGAGCTCGACGACGGGCAGACCAGAAAAGTGAAGGCGGCAAAAGAAAAAGTTGGATGTTCCCTTGCAAGGTCACCCCGTTCCATTTCTCCCTCTTTCTCTGCGCGTTCGTCTCCAAACATGAACCAACAAAGGGGTTGCCGCATTTCAGGCTCCGACTCAATTCCGGCAGACTGACTGCCGATACCCGTCCTCCTCGTCCACACATACATATGGTTGGCCTCCCAAGTCTCAAGGATATCTTCACCCATGGTTTTCAAGGCGATCTCTAGTAGACATTTTCATTCGTGTGAGCTAGTACGATCGGGACCACACATCTAGACCTTGGCCGTCGCATGGCATCGACCTGCTTCTCGAATACGGTATGCAATGACAAGGACACGGGACTCGCTGCTCTCTCGCACGGAAAAGCAAGCGGCTTTATATGCATCGAATATGTTGACTCTGCGTCACGGATGCGCGGACTCCAGCGATAAAACTTACTTTTTGCTAGATATTTTGCCGAAAATGTTCCGAGGTGGACACACAATCAAGACGTACGTACCTATAACCCCCTTCTTTTACATTAAGCCTCCCGTCTCCCACTACCAAAATATTCACCGTGAGTTTAAAAGAGATTCTTTTCCGTAACTCCCGCTTCTAGACAATCCGTCCACGGTCCTCTTCGGCTTCTTGTTAAAGTGTACTCCACCAATCACTATTGGTAAGGAGCCCGTCGAGTATAGAAACCAATGTCTCAAGCCTTTTCTCCCTACGGCATTACTTTATCGAAATGGTGCACATACACGACCACGACCACGACCACAACCACGTACCTTTCCCACCCCAGAACTCTCGAAGCAGTTCAGTCTTTGTAGCAGGTCAACATACACGGGAAACTTGGAATGAAACGTCGCCTCTGAAAAGCGATATATTTGTGTCTAGCGAATCCCCCGATAGATGGCGAGTCCAGCAAGTAAACAAAGGTTGTTGATAGAGAGACATGAGTGGGGCTAGCTCGGACTCCAAGGATGCGTGCGGCGTCACACAGGTGATGTCGTCCTATGTTTGATTCTCTGAGACTCAGCAGGACGATGGTGACCCGTACGATCATGAGACACTTCTTCCACAGTATCCAACGGAGTCGAACTCGGCATACGCGTAACACTAGTTGGATGATCAACGTTTGATACGCACGAGCCACGTACATGAAAGGTTGCTTAGTGTTTGACCAGTACGAGGCTAGAACTATCGGGATAACAGGCGCAAAGATTGGGTGGGTGGCCTGTTTGTCTACTGACTGTCTTATCACGCAGTCATGCTCTTGCCTTGCTTGACCTTGAGAGTACGTGTCGTGATTTCGATATACTTGAAATAATAATTGAGAATATAGCAAAACTCGTGTCTGAAATTACCGAGCCATGCAAGTCATCTGCCTAAATTGGGTTTTCATTCTTGTCATGAAACCTTCGCACAAAGTACGCCGTACACATCAACACTATACCAGAGCGTCATGGTCTCTTACCATCAGCGTGAGTAGTGCCAGGGTGACAAGGAAGAAAAGTACATTGTGTATGCGAGGATGGAAAACTTACCACAAGGTGAGCAATACTCAAAAGCAGTCAAGCTGGGAAACGTATATGGCCGTGTGGAAGAGGCGCATAAAATGCATGGTGGGAAGGTGGAGGAGAGACAAAGAGAGGAATGCCCATAAGAGACTCGATGGCCTGGGTATATATATGTAGTGCGTAGTGCACTAAACGGAAATGGAGCAACGACGGGGTGTCATATATCATATTGAGACATCATGCATCATTAGTAAGTGGTTCGTGGGCACTGACTTACAGAAGGAGGGTTCTCAGCCTGAGTTCTGGTAGGTTCGGACCTTTCGTGAATTGAAACGATACCAAGTAAGGTAAAATGGCTGTCGACCCGACTCGGCAGGCATGTTCTCGGGATCCCAAGGTAGAAAAGAGAGAGACTAAAAGTTTGATTGGGGCGCGTCGTGGGTTGCTGCGGCGTAACACCTGATCGTGTACTTGCAGCTAATTTCTCCGAACACCTGATTCGGCCAGCAGTAGGTCTTTCTAGTTGTCCATACTGTGCTTCATTCAACGGAGAAAGTGACGTTGTTGGCACCCACGCCATGCGATCTCGATGATTATAGTTGCCCTGTTGCGTCCCGGAAAAAAGAAGAATCGATGCTGCATCACATGGTGAAAAGCACGTTGGTCCGCCCATCAGTCGGACTTGACCTTTGCTCAGCAGTGGGTGCCCACCATCATGATATTACTGACTAGGTTTCATTCCCGAGTATTGCCAAGCAATGGATATCGATTGATTGGGCACATACGCTTGTGTGTTACTACATGCCACATTCGGTGACCGTATTTCAACCGTGAGGGAAAGGCTCGACTTCTGCTCCCTGGGTGATAGTATTTGACATCTTGTCGATGGACGGTTACTCCTTATAGTTGGAATGAACGAGTGTGGTAATGCATACCTTGGTGAACTCTTGACCTGACAAGTCATTAGCCTTGCAAGTAGACACATTTTTCTCGGCCCAGCTAATATTGATCGTACGACTCGACGAAACGTCCAGCTTGAAGCTCACCTCTCAAGCCGTATAGTGATACCGGTCAAATCGCTATCGTGGCAAAGAGTTGGTTCAGTCGCATCACCACAATGCTGGTTTACTCACTATCTCTCTGTTTCGTAAAGCCTTCTTACGACTGCCAGAAGTTACGATCAAGTGTACAGAAATAAAATACACAAACCTCGTCTTCAGGGGCTTCAGAATTGAGCCCCAGGGATAGTTCAGGTAAACAATCAAATATTCCGCAGATATGAATCATGTCCTGTTCAGATATCTGTATCAGCACCAAGAACATTACACATCATATTTGATATTCATACAAGGTTGTACCACTTTGCAGACAAGGAACTTGCACACAGCACAATGAGCCTTCATAATAATTAATGGGCGTCATGTAGATCTTGGCAAACACAATGCAATACATATAATCAGTATTCACCGTCTGTTGCATCTGCGACCATCAAGCATATAAGCTTCAAGTGACCTCCATTAAGGCATATTTACCATTCTCCGGAGACGTCGTTGAACAGGAGCCCAACATTCACATCTCACAGACTTCCATTCACGCAATGCTAAACACCCGATCCAACCTCAATTAAAACGAGTAATATTCAAGTGAACAGTCCAAGGTGAAAGCACACTGCAACAACCAATGTCTAACGATCCCTCAAAAGTTGATAGAGGAGCAACCGAAGTTGAGGACGCCGTTCTAAAAAAAACATTTAACAATCAACATCAATCCCCAGACAAGAAATACATACATATTTGTTGTCCTTGCAACAAACGGGCTGTTGCTTGGCATCGCAACCCGTGCTACCACCAACGACACTCACGCCCGAGCACCCTATACCAACCATGGCACCGACTTCAGCAGCAACCTCGGCCAGGTCGAACAGACTGAGAATTGATGCCGCCTGGTTTGCCTGTAGAATCCACTTAATTCCAGTCCAATATTGAAAACAAACAGAAAAATTTACACTTTGAACACTGTTGCAGCAATAAATACCACCGGTGTTGCACTGATCGCGTGCCTCAAGGTGAGAGGCAGAGATGAGCAAAGCGAAGGGGAGAAGAGCGAGAACGCGAGTGAACATGGTAATGACTGAAGTAGAGAACCACTAGACAGGCAATGGAGGAAAATAGGTGATAGGACCTGCTGGTTGAGGTTGTCCTCCCCATCCTTTTATACCTCGAGAGGGAGACCCTATTCGACGGATTACGTCGTGGCGACAATGCACATATCGCGGGCACCACCTTCGGCTAGCTTATGCTGTAAAAAAGGCAACGGCGACACGAAAATGGAGATATTACCACTGCGGACTTGTGGTCTGGGTTCGGAAAGAGTCGGGTAGTGCAAATATGATTTTTTCACGTTGGCCGAGATGATATTATCATGGAGCAGAACCCGGAGTGAGATAATGCCCATGCAACCAACGGCTCAAAACTGAATAGATTTCCGTGCCATGCTTGCGGCGTGCATCTCCCTGGAGATTTATGTGGAGCAAGGGTCACCCGACACAAGATATCAGACGTGATACCCACAGTGGTATGATCAACGAGAGAACCTAGGCTAAAATCAGTGGCAGTACTATGGCCATGAAACGTGATTCAACAAAGCGCCGCAACTCTTCAAGGAGACAATCATACAGCTAAGCACCAATCACAAGAATCAATAACAACCTCCAAACTAAGAATTTTCCATGTAATCATTTTCCTGTTCAGCCCAATCAGACTAGAAAACAATAGCACATCTCCAACATTAATTTTCAATTGACCACTGCCAGCTGCACACCAAAAGACTAGAAACTATCAGACTAACTCAATCACCCAAGTTGAACCACCGAAAACAAATCAAATTAAACCGAGGCAAGTCCAATTATGCAACTAAAGCAAATGTCTTTTTAAATCAAGTAGAAATAGCTAAAGCCATATCCAACTCAATGACTAGATTGTAACTAACAACCGATTATGAGTCAATGTCAGAGCAACCAAGGCTAATGACACCATTCTAAAAATAGAATTCAGTAACCAACATTCAACTTCGAGTAAACTAGAAGACATACAAATTGGTTATTCGTGCAACAAATAGGCTGTTGGGAGGCTTTGCAACCTGCACCATCACCGAGGACACTGATAGGAGAGCAGCTGACACCAACAAGGGCACCAACATCAGCAACAACATCCAACAGATCCAACAGGTCAAGGACAGGATTTCCGGGAGTAGCCTATGAATG
>JBBPJS010000592.1:0-13889 GCA_038088835.1 Singerocomus rubriflavus | reverse complement strand
TGAATACTCTGCCCTAATACGTACAACCCCAAAACTCACCGACAAGCCAATCAGCAATGAACCTGTTGGCCCTCACGTCCTCGCTCAAGGTATTCATGAACTCGAGAAGACGCACTGCAGCATCGACTATGCGGTCTTGAGCAAAAAGGAATTCACATTGCTGTTTCTGCTCATGCGCATGAACAATTCGAACGAGGCCATCTGCTCTGTGTTGCGAATCCGAGAGCTCTTGACGTATGCGCTGGTTGGTTTCTTTGAGACGAGCAATTTCGGTATCTAATGAAGGTGAATGTCAATGGCACACATGTAAGGATGGCAGTGTACGCACTGGAATTCGACTCTTGCGTACGAAGGGACCTGATGGTTTGTTCGATGTTATTCTTGTCCTCGTCGGCTGTGCGTTGTAATTCGGAGAGCTCTTTCTTCAGGCGCTGGTTGGTTTCTTTAAGATGTGTGATTTCGCTGCCTAAGGAATCTGGACGTCAACAATATGCAAGCCGAGTTGATAATAACCCACTAGAGCTCTCTTGGACACTGGGAGACTCGGCGTTCTCCTGAGGACTAGCATTCTCTACCTTCAAGCGCTGCACCGCCTGTGCAGGGAGAATCAACAAAATGGATTGTTAGTAAGACGGAAGCCCATGGGTCAAGCCGGCGATGCAAGTATACATACATTGTCAACATAGAGAGGAGGAAGCACATCCTGGATGTTGCACAGAGTGATCTTGTCTCCGCCCGTCACAATGTGGTCTGCTGAGATGGCCATGGAGACGATTTCAGCTCTACGCTTGATAACAGACCCGATTTGCTTGCGCGTAGTAGTGTCCCAAAATGAGATTGACGAATTAGCGGAGGCTGCAATAAATCTGCCATTGCTTGACAGGGTGATACAACGGGGCATGTCGCTGCTGTGGATAGGCCATTTCGAGAGCGTAGTCCCAGTTGATGCGTCGAGACAGATAATGTTGCCGTCGTAGGACAACACAAAGAGATTCCCACTGTCGTTGGACCAGACGAGGCATTGGCTGTGTTGGTAATGGTGATAGACTCCGATTGGGATGTTGACGAGAAGGCGGCCCTTCTGAACGTCGTGGATCCGAGTTGATCCACACGCGACCGTAGCGAAGAGGCGTCCATCGGGTGAGAATTTGACCACCCTCACAGTGCTCCAGTGCTCCAGTGGGCCCAGCAGTCTCTGGCCAGTCTTGAGCGACCAGACGCAGGCAGTCTCATCACCCGATCCAGTCGCGAATCTCGTCCCGTCTGACGAGACATCCACCGCATTCACCCAATTTATGTGCGCCTTGATCTCTCTTACCCTTTTGTGGCTCTTCGCATTCCACACCGCCACTCGACCACTGTCTGTCCCGCTGACGAGCCACTTTCCGTCTTGAGACACTGCGAGGTCGAAAACGCTGCTCCCCGCATTCATTGGTCTCTCCACCTCCTTGCCATCCACCACTCGCCAACGTCGAATCTTTCCCCCAGAGTCGCCGCTCACAATATGCGTCCCATCGACGAGTAAGGCAACCGAAAAGATAGATTCGTGAGCTTCAATTTCGATTGATACTGGTTTCCTCTTGCCAGCAGTGTTGGGGGAGGAACTCTCTCCACTTGATTCTTGGCTCCACATCAGTGCTCTCTCTCAAATGTCTTGTCCAGGTACTCACTATTACTTGACAGTCCGATTACTTGTGCAGACATGCTTGGCCTGGTAGGAGGGTGATGGAAGGGAGGGTCTGTGGGCATCTGCTTGTGGTACGCTGTTGTCGCTTGGTACACGGATGTTTCCTTATCAAATCACATCAGGCCATCACCTCGTGTCCTGGGCACTTGTTCTCATCTCAACGCGCACATCATCTACCAAGCTTCTTATTGTTGTCGTTGTGGTGGTGACATTCGTGTCGATGGGACAAATTACAGTTAAAAGTTGAGAACGTGAACCAGCGACAAAACGGACGATGTGTCGGTCATAGCATTCCGGGGTAGAGACAAAATCCCTTTCTGTCACTTTCAATTCCATTCCTACTTGTCTATTTAATGGATGCCACTCATTCTTATTTTTGCATGGCGCCCTTCAATTCCACAGTCTATTTTCATTCACAATCTATCCATTACCTGGCGTCTGTGGTGTAGTCTGCTCACTCATAATGATTACTTGCCAAAAACCAGGTTTTAGAATGATCCTCATTGTCGTTGGACTATATGCCGAGTACATGCAAATATGGTATGGCATCCAAGTGGATTACCTCTCAACAACGGTTGGAATCTTGCCAATAGCGTCATGTAGTCAGGGAATGACCTTGAGTCGGCCCCCTCGGGTGCAAACCCTAGAAATCCCGTTCGGTAATAGTCATGAGACGTGCACCTATCACTTGGGTCATTCGAATGCTGAGTCTTGAGGGAAAGTAAGATTGAGAAGCCAAGGCAGAGCGGCTTTTGGGTGCCGTGCGAGGGCAGCGATGACGTTGTGTTCAACTGTGGCAGGCACACGCCAGCAAGGTCCACGGATGTACCGAACCCGCTCAGCGTATTTGTGGTACATCCCCCACTGTTTCTCGCCCATGAACAAGCAGACCTGAAGTGGGTCATGAGTGTGCGATTGGCATGCAGAGCCTATCGATACGACGCAACGACACAAGGGTAGTGTTACCTCGCCCACATGGGTCGCGGCAGGACCTAGATCAGTAGATCGAGGCTGTCCAGACGCATCCACAGTACATCCAGGGTGGACGTGCCCAAGGTGCGACACGTGCAAGCGAGCGCGGCAAGGGTGGATTTGTCCGGGTTGCAATCCCACTTGAGCTTGCTCTCGGACGACTCGTCGAATCAGCGTATGAAATTGATTTGAGGCATTGAGGGATGGAGGAAAACGATCTGGATGCCCTCTGGACGAGGCACCAGGAACTGCTGTGTTGGTCAGCAGGTCAGCAGGTCAAGTGGGCCGGGACGCACGAAGAGTGTTCTGTGGATTCTTGGACGGGGTTGGTGAGTTATGGACAGCAAGGCGATAAAATCAACGAGCGGACTGGTTTTTGTCATTTTGTAAAGGGCGACATGGGATGACGAGGAAATCGGGCAGGGTCCCATGAGGAAGCCGCACGCGATGGATGACGTCATCCACACCTGTTCGTAACGGTCAAGGCGACCCAGAAGTGCATTGGCCTTGTAAACGTGACCGTGCTGAAAGGTATGGTTCGACCCCAACTCAATCTCTCACATCTAGCCCTCCTTGCTGACTCTTGATTGCCGAATCACACACATAATGATTGACGTACAGCACAGTCCGCCATCTCTCTGACGCCGCCGTGCAAATCTAAGAGCATTTCCGTCTGCGAGAAACGGGGTGCGCAGGGCGAGCGCGCGCTGCTGTCAAACAAGGATCAGTGCCAGATCATCGGATATGGCTACTGAGTAGTTGTCGAGCCGCACGTCGGGGATGCCTTCTCCTGGCTGACATGGAGACTGGCGTGTAGCACGTCCTTACAGCGTTGGAGAGTACTGAATAAAATACTAACCGGCATTTCCTTGAAGGGAGAACGAGGAGACCATGGGTGGGAACAACGCGGCATAGACGTAGATCGTGGAACTATCAAAGCTCGATGCTGAGTGTATCCAACATTCAGGTTCCCTTGCACTCGAGCTCGTACACGATGCATTACAAATACAAGGAAGGTGTAGGTTGAACGATGACATCACCAGAGTGGTTGAGGATACCACATTGCGACATGGGTTGGTAGATCGGCGGGCAGAGCCTTTGCGAAGCTTGGCCAAGACGCGAGAAAGAGTAAAACAGTGGTCACCTGCAGCCAAACGAAGTGCTTGATGAACAATACATTCGTATTAGGTCAGTATGCGCGTCCAATTCGGTCCACACAGATTCTGTGATCTTAGGAAAGAGAACAAGGAAAGCTCCCATGAATCGTGCAAGAGCAGTGACAATGTTGTGCTGGATCGATGGCAGAATAAGACGACAAGGACCACGAATGGCGTGGACAAACTCCACATATTTGGGGAGCATCTGCCCTTGCTTGTTCGCCCATGAGCATGCAGACCCACGGACATATGTGGCGAAAAAGTAAAGCTCAAGCAGGAGCTGAGAGACAAGGATGAGAATGGACGCACAACAGAGCAGAAGCACACATGCAGCTGGGTAGAAGTCCGATCAAGGGAGCAAGGCTGTCCACTGGGAGATGGACCCACTGTTGGAGATCAGCCCGTCGATTAGGACTTTCATTAGTCTAGCTATAGTACATTATCTACATTTCCTTATTTGGACGACCGTCGACCGCTCGTTGAGTCACCGAACTCTCCTTCCCTCCAGCCTCGTACTCTCGACTGGAGGTAAGCTATACCTTACATAGCATACACATTCATTACTCACTCTACCTAATATTCACTCTTTACCTCTAGTGTCGTTGGCACATCAATCTCCAACACCCACAGCAAGTGTAACACAAGCATGCATGTTCACTTTCTGGACAAATCATCCTCCACTCATTTCCGCTTCACGGATGACTTATTGGAACACATGGACGAGGCCAAACATTTCGGGGGTGAGTGCCTGGACATGGTCTGTGACAGGAACGCATACTGTATACGCGACGCAGGACCTTGTAGTCACGTGATTCGTAATGTCTTGTACCTCGGAGCATCCTTGTTTCCAGCAACAGCCACGTCTGTACTCGCCCTCAGTTAAGACCCTTATCGATCCTGAGATATGAAGTTCATGGTCCACATCACGAATGGGACTGTGCCCCGAAGCATGGAATAAACTCTAAAGTTGTACGTCCTGTCCTTCGAATGTGTGAGCATACGCTGGTGAATATCTGTTGACCTATCTCCATGGTCGCGTCCAGATCATCATCTATTCTGGAGATGCGTATGGACCCCCCTATTCATCTCATATATCGCCCTATTGCCTGTTCGAGACAAAAGACAATTATGGAGTCTACTTTACTGGGTTACTTAATTCCTGAACAGAGTAAGTCAGCTGAGGCGCCTTACAGAGTCTGATGTGAATTTAATATCTGACGAGGACGTTACCACTGACGAGTTCGATGCAGGGACTCGCTTGGCAAATAATCTGAAAGAAATGTTTGATCTAGAAGCTATCCACAAAGGTTGGCAGGTATGTGTATTCACGTACCCTCTATCCGATTCTCAGCATAGATCAGGAATGTCATGCTGGCTACTGTACTCTGTTTGTAAGTCCTTCCCTCCAGGCTAGACCTCTGCGAATTTACCAAGGTCATCAACGGTAACGACGACTTGCAAGCTACCAGTGTTGATATGAGAATGTATCGCCATCAATATTCGCCAATGCGACGGTGTCTGGCAAGTCAGCTGGTCGACTTTCACGAAGAAGAGGTACGGACTCCTTTGGGAAATTCTCCTAGACGTTACAACTTGCCTTTAAATTCGAGGTAAGCACACAGCCCGGGTCTTCCCCTGGCATTGGATGTTGATATGTCGTACCAGACCACAGGTGTGAAAGCCAAGATAGAGACTAGTGCCCTGACAGTTACAGTACAACTGTCAAGACATCTCCCGAACAATGGTCTGAATACGTCGTGATTCGGTGGACGATGCATTGCACCTTTGGGTCCATTTCCAGTAGAGCCGAGGGGATGCAATATAGTGTATGGCTTACTACCTCTAACTCTCCACAGTGGACCTAGTGCTAGTACTCTAACATATGGTCCTTTATTCTCAGCTGGAGAACAAGAGGTAGATTGTATACCGTGAAGCATGCAAAACAAAAATAAAAACAGATAACAGCGAGTAGGGCGATAGAAGTGTGTATCTCAAAGGTCCAGAGTCCATCCATATTCATCTACTGCACGTCGACCGTACGGATGCCATCCATCAAGTCAGTCAACAATGTCTCCTCCCGAACTTGAACCATAATCAAGCTATCCGCAGCAACACGTCTGAATTGTGCACGCGCCCGCGGTGCGAGCAATAACGCTCCAAACGGCTGCCTCAACCGGACTACGAGTCGCAGTGCACGCGTGGCAAGATCAAACTGAGGATCACCATGCACAAAGTCCTGGTCGAGGAGTACACTGATCCATGGATGAATGAGAATTAGGCCCTTTATCCCAGACAAGTCATCCGATGTCCTGATCTCTATGTCCTCCAGCATAGGTGCCGTCCCACAATAAACCCGGATGCCCGGCCCGGATTTTTCATCTGGGATCAGGGCAATGTTGGTGAGAGAGAAGACAATACCAGGAAGTCGTAGTCGACCAGCAACAAGTGACAATGGGGGAAGATCATATAATCGCTCATATAGTGCGGTTGTCAGAGAGGGATCGGGGAATAGTGAGCGCAACGACATGATTGTGTTGTCCATTTCAATAGTATCGAGGGGTTGCGAAATGTGTGGTGGCACAATCTGGTTGTAAACAGCGAGATTGGTGGGTAGGTAGCTGTGGTGAGTGGCTGCATTTCCAGTCCAAGCAAGAAGTGACACATTATCCGAACGTGTCAGAATATGTTCCAACAACCGACCAACCGCCCGATCGCCGCCTTCGCCATATAGGATTGGAATGGCAACATCGAAAATGCCGAGTAGCGAGTAAGCGATATCCTCCTCACGTGTTGCTTGCCGCATTGAAGCCAAGTACAGCTTCTCTCGTGCCATCTCTAGGCCTGGACAAAGGGTAGCCAATTCCTGTGTCCCAAAGTTCATCGCTTGTTCCATTTCCGAAAGGACCAGGTGTGATTGTTTATGATTGAACATGTCCAAGCTGAGATATGGCTTCCAATCTTCTGTATAAAACTGGACTGTCTCTGCAGCGAGGTATTCCTGGTACGTCCACGCACGTGTGTTCCAGATACTCTTCCAAAGGTCACCAGACTGCTGTAGCTCTGACAAGACTCCAAGAAGGTGGACAACAGTGAGGAATGACCCGCGATACCACTTGAACATGGCCACCAATGATTCTTGCTGAACTGCCTTGTCGAGTTGGTTGACGCATGATGTATCGCTCCATGCCCAATGTAACCCAAGAGAACGCACGAGCTCGCAGAACTTGCGCAACTTGCTGTTCTCTGGTAGATCATATATCGACATATTCTCAACCTGCTGGAATGTAGGCTCATAGGGTTTCCATCTGTGGGACAGCATGACGTATCGGTAGAATAACTCCACTGTTCTTTTGATACGTGCGAGGTCGATCTGATTGGTCATCGAGCATCGCAGCTTGTCATATATTGGCAGTTCCTCGAACGCTGCTGCTTGTTGTTCTTTATCATAGAGACGACCAGTACTGGTATCGATAAGAACACGTGGCATACGCCGCACAGTCTCGTCGATCACGCTCCGAATGGTTGGAGTAGCATCGACGTATTGACGACGAAATTCTGTGATAGAGTTCAAATTAGCGAATATTATAGCGACACAGACGAAATGGCCTACCATGGACATGTGAATCAGGAGATTGTTCGATCTTTGACAGCATGGTCTTGAATGCCACGAATGCTTCACTGTGATCACCCATCCCTTGTAATGCCATATACTTTCTCTCGTAGCCCTTGTAAGCTGATGGATCGATTTCGATGACCTGGATAATGTGAATCACTGAAATTCTTCGAATGGTGCATGAATACAATACATACCCTATTAGCGTCAGCCAATGCCTCGTCCCACAAACCCATACTTGCTCGCGCTCCGCTTCGCTTGAAGAGAATATCCACTGGATTCGTCGGATTGAGTGTCAATGCGTCCGAGTAATGATTGATGGCTATCTCATAATTTTGAGAGCCAATGGCGGTGTCGGCGAGCTTTTCTAGTTTCTCAATACAACGTACCCGAAAGTCTGGGGGAGGTATTCGAACTACCCTCGATTGCGGTGCAACGATATCAACTCACCGAGTCCCCACTGGGCTTGCCCATCACCAGTGTTCACGTCCTCTGCTACTTCAATCTGCAATTGGCAAAAACATTCGATCGCCTCCGTGATACGACCACTCTCTTCAAGAATATCACAGATTGCTCGATAAACTACGAATATAGGAAGTTGAAACTAGACCAGAAGAGAGTTGGCATGGAGGTGCGAGCCATCACACAAGACATACTTTTGTAGCCGCACTCAATGCTGCATTGACTGTGTCTTGAATCAGTACTACCCTCGCCCACTTGATGAGCAACGAGTTCGCGTTCGAGGGGCTGAGCAACAAGGCAGTAGAGTAGGTTGTGACTGCTTCGTCTTGCTTCTCGGCTTTCGATGCCTGGTCCCCAACACTTTCTAGCGCCGTGATACATCGACACTTAAACTCTAGTAGTAATGTTGAATACTCTGCCCTAATACGTACAACCCCAAAACTCACCGACAAGCCAATCAGCAATGAACCTGTTGGCCCTCACGTCCTCGCTCAAGGTATTCATGAACTCGAGAAGACGCACTGCAGCATCGACTGCGCGGTCTTGAGCAAAAAGGGATTCACACTGCTGTTTCTGCTCGTGCGCATGAACAATCCGAACGAGGCCATTTGCTCTGTATTGTGAGTCCGAGAGCTCTTGACGTAGGTGCTGGATGGTTTCTTTGAGATGACCAATTTCGGTATCTAATGAAGGTGGATGTCAACGACACGTCGGTGAGGGTGGCGATGGACGCACTGAAATTCGTCTCTTGCATGCGTAAGGACCTGATGGTCTGTTCGAAGTCATTCTTGTCCTCGTTGGCTGCACATTGTGATTCGGAGAGTTCTTTACGCAGCCGCTGAATCGTTTCTTTTAAATATATGATTTCGCTGCCTAAGGGATCTGGATGTCAACAATATGCAGGCTGAGCTGATAATAACCCACTAGAGCTCTCCTCCTGGCCACTGGGACACTCGGCATTCTCCGCCTTCAAGCGCTGCGCCGCCTGTACGGGAAAATCAACAAAATGGTTTGTTAGTAAGACGGAAGCCCATGCAAGTATACATACATTGTCAACATAAAGAGGGGGGAGGACATCGCTGATATTCCACAGAGTGATCTTGTCTCCACCCGTCACAATATAGTCTGCTGAGATACTCATGGAAAGGATTTCAGTTGCTTGGTTGATGATAGATCCGATTTGCTTGCGCGTAGTAGTGTCCCAAAATGAGATTGACGAACCAGCGGAGGCTGCGATAAATCTGCCATTGCTTGACAGGGTGATACAACGGGGGTTGAGCCTGCTGTGAATCGGCCATTTCGAGAGTGTGGTCCCAGTTGATGCGTCGAGACAGATGATATTGCCGTCGCCAGACAAGGCAAAGAGATTCCCACTGTTGCTGGTCCAGACGAGGGGTTGATTGAGCTGGGAATCGGAATAGACTTGAATTGGGATGTCGACGAGAAGGCGGCCCTTCTGAGCGTCATAAATCCGAACCGACCCCCACGTGATCGTAGCGAGGAAGCGTCCATCGGGTGAGAATTTGGCTACTAGCACGTAGCTCGGATGCTCCAGTGGGCCCAGCAGTCGCTCGCCAGTCTCGAGCGACCAGACGCAGGCAGTCCTGTCATCCGATCCCGTTGCGATTCTCGTCCCGTCTGGTGAGACATCCACCGCATACACCCAATCGCTGTGCGCTTTGAACTCTCTCACTTTTTCGTGGCTCTTCGCATTCCACACTGCTACTTGACCACTCCGAGTCCCGCTGACGAGCCACTTTCCGTCTCGAGACACTGCGAGGTTGTAAACGCAGCTCCCCGTATCCATTGGTCTCTCCACCTCCTTGCCATCCACCACTCGCCAACGTCGAATCTTTCCTCCCAAGCCACCGCTCACAATATGCGCCCCATCGACGAGCAAGGCAACTGAATATATACGGTCTTGAACATCGATTTCGATTAATTTTGCTTCCCTCTTGCCAACAGTGCTGGGGGAGGAACTCTCTCTGCCTGATTCTTGGCTCCTCCTCAGTACACTCTCTCAAATGTCTTGCCCAGGTGCTCACCTTCCCTTGACAGTCCGAGTATTCGTGCAAACATGCTCGGCCTGGTAGGAGGGTGATGAGAGAGAGGATGTGTGAGCGTCTGCTTATGGTACGTTGTCGCCTGGCACACGCCTGTCAATCACATCAGACCATCACCTCGTGTCTTGGGCGCTTGTTCTCACCTCAATACGCACACCATCCACCAAGCTTCTTATTGTTGTTGTTATGGTGGTGACATTCGTGTCGACGGGACAAATTACAGTTAAAAGTTGGGAACGTGAACCAGCGACAAAATGAACGATGTGTCGGTCATAGCATTCCGGGGTAGAGACAACGCCTCTTTCTGTCACTTTCAATTCCATTCGTGCTTGTCTATTTGTGAATGGATGTCGTTCATTCTTATTTTTGCATGGCGCCCTTCAATTCCGCAGTCCATTTCCATTCACAATCCATGCGCTACCTGGCGTCTAGGTGGTGGGTCTACGGATGTACCCAACGCGCTCGGCGTATTTGCGGAACGTTGCCCACTGTTTCTCGTCCATGAACAAGCGAACCTGAAGTGGGTCATTGGTATGCGGTGCCTATCAGTGCAACGCACGACAAGTGGATAGTGTTTCCTCGCCCACACGGGTCGCGGCAGGACCTTGATCAGGCTGTCCAGACGCATCCACGGTGCATCCAGCGCAGGTGTGCCCAAGGTGCGACACATGAGCGCGAGCGAGGCAAGGGTGCGTTTACCCGAGTTGCAATTCCACCTGAGCTCACCGTCAGATGTCTCGTCGAATCGGCGTATGAAATCGAGAATGAGAGCGAACCATCTCTTTGACGCCCTCGTGCAATGTGTGCGTGACTGGATGCATCCAAGGCGTTTTCGAGGACCACAGACACAATGCTAGGCATCGCAGCCCCTCGCTGGGTGATGTCCTCACGAGCACATCTGGACCGACGTCGACGATATCATACATTCTGCGCGCCTCTCATCCAGCACCGACATCGCTGCACCCGCAGCACGACCACCATATCTACCTTTAGACTCGTCAGCCCCAGCCAGGCAGACTCCATCCGCACATATATCCCGTCATTTAGTGCGGCTGCGTAAAACACATACGTCGAGCGCAACGAGCGACGAAAACGTATGCAACGACATTCCAAGAGAGTCTCCATCTGCAAGAAACGAGGTGTGCAGGACGAGTGCGTGGTGCCACCAAACGGGGACCACTGCAAGATCATCGAGTATGGTAACCATGTTGTTATCGAACCGCGCATCGGAGATGTCTTCTCCTGGCTGACATGGAGACAGAGGCGTGCAGGGCGTCCTCGTAGCATTGGAAGGTACTGGAAAAAATACCAACCGACAGTCCCTTGGAGCAAAAACGCGTGGACCATGGGTGTGAACGACTCGGCGTAGATACCGATAGTAGGACCCATCCAAGCTCGATGCCTGCGTATTCAATTCTTCAAGTTGCCCTGGACGAATGGCTTACAAGTGCAAGGGATCCGTAGGTTGAACAGGGGCGTGCATGTTCACGTTTGGATGAGCATTCACTTGTTGGGTGATTTCCGTTCCACGGATGGCTCGTTGGAATGAAGGGACGAGGCCAAAGGTTTCGGGGGTACTCTGTAGTCACGTGGTTCGTATTGTCTGCCTCCGCTGTAGCCACGTCTGTACTCGCCCTCAGGCAAGACCCTTGTCGATCCTGAGACACCTCACGCGTGCCAACGCTGACGCACATGACCCCCTTCCAGCGGAAACGCGGTCAAGTCCACGATTGCGTCCATGGATGTTGCTCCAGAGCAAGACGCATTGGGAGCGATTGAACTCGAGATGCGGGAAGAAGACATGAGCTCGGTTTGAGTGGGAGATTTGCGGCAGAATTCCCGGCGGATGATTCGATGGCATTCGCGCTGGGGCATAGGTGAATGGTAGAGGATCGGACAGGAACGGTGATTCGTGCATTTATTTTCACCTATGAGTCCATGTCTCGGTTTCCTAGAAAAAGTGTACCATATGTTGCTTATCCGGATATGCACGTTCTTCTATCAAATATCCCTTTTGATCTTGAGAAGCAGTGTTAAATCGTTGTCTGGCTACTAGTAAGCGCGTGGACCCGCGGTGCATTTGGTTGTTACCGACATTGAACACTACTATCATGTACCACCTCCTCAAAGGTCTACACGAATACCTCACTCAGTAAGCAATTCGTTGACATCAGGCTCGAGCGCACCACCAAACGCTACAGGAAAGAGGAATTCTCGATCATCATCATCGGTCTTGATGGCGCTGGTAAAACGGTGAGCAACATCCATCGTCGCACGTCGCGCGTGCACCGTGCTGACGGCTGCACATTGATTTGAATCTGCAGACGTTGCTAGAGAAGATCAAGACGCTTTATAACGACACCCCTGGTCTCGAACCCTCAAAGATTGGCCCGACGGTAGGGCAGAACAGTACGCCTCCTCCAGCATTCTTCACGCTCGCGGTACATTGAGGTTCATGTTCGTCTCGCCAGTGGGCAAGGTCTCGCTCCCTTCCACAATTCTCAATTTCTTCGACCTCGGAGGACAGAGAGGGATCAGGTCGATATGGCCTCGATACTATGAAGACTGTCATGCTGTCGTGTACGTGATTGATGCGCAGGACAGGGAGAGGCTCGGAGAAGGGTGGGAGGTATTTGGTACGCCAACAATTCAATGCTACCCACTTCGAAGTTCATCAACTGTTGTTTTATCTCTCCTGGTAAAACCGCAATACGTGCAACAGACAGTGTCCTATCTTCCCCTCGGATCCTCAACGTCCCACTCCTCCTCCTTGCGAACAAACAGGATACACCCATGAGCCTATCTGCGACGGAAATCAGACAGGACTACGAGGTATGGGATCACCATCGACGAGATAGCGCGCGGAGACGGCAGACAGAGGAAGAAGGCGAGGAAGAGGAAAGGAAGAAAAGTCGAATTGCGAGCCTGGAGGTGTTGGGCGTGTCAGCGTTAGAAGGGTACGTTTGTGTTGCACCTCGGCGCTTCGTTTCTGGTTGAGTGTATGGGTTGTATAGACAGGGCGTGCGTGAGGCGGTCAACTGGTTGTTCTTGCGTGTTCAGAACAGCAGGCGGTGAGCACGATTTGCTCTTGCCTACGGGTTTTAACTGTTTTTTGTGTTGCAGGGACCTCGGTGATCGTGCAACGAGCACAGGCTGGAGATCAGGATGACTGCCAGACGCTTCCTATTGTTGTATATTGTACTACATGTAAGCTTAATCAAAACAGGGGCTATTTATCACAGCCACTGTTTGAGAGTCACTGAGACTGGACGGGTAGTCATTCGACCACATCCACGCTATGGGGTACTACACGACCTACTACTCTGTCGGTCTTCCTACATTCTTCGTCGCAGTCGTTGCTCTCTACTTGCTATTCACAGGTCTGTGCCCATCCAGCCTGAACCACGACGCGATGACTAACCCAGCCTATTCCGCAGGCTCAGGCGAAGCGTTCAATGTCGGTCGTTTTCTCGAAGAAACGAGTCCTTTCATCTGGGGGTCGCTTGGGATCGGTCTTTGTATCGGTCTAAGTGTTCTTGGTGCTGGATGGTACGTCATGCGGCCAGAACATCCGTTTGCGCAAGCGCGTTTACTCACACAGCGTCGTTTCTGCAGGGGCATTTTCTTGACTGGATCTTCTATCCTGGGCGGAGGCGTCCGAACGCCACGGATTAGTACAAAGAATCTGATAAGGTGCGTTGGTGCCCATGCGTGCTGCTTTTGTTCTGTTCTCATTCGCACCGGAATCCGTTCCTCTACACCTCTAGCATCATTTTCTGTGAGGTCGTGGCCATCTACGGGGTGGTATGTCAACCAACATGTTTCGTCGTGGTCAACATCTTCAAATCCATCACCTGATAGATCCTCGGCATCGTCTACTCCGCAAAATTGCAATCTGTACCCGAAGCCGCTCTCTACACGCGCGAGAACTACTA
>JBBPJS010000591.1:0-15283 GCA_038088835.1 Singerocomus rubriflavus | reverse complement strand
CAGGGTCATGATTGAGATTAATATCTTGATAAGAGATCATACTGATTGAATGGAAAGGGCAGATATGAGGAAGGCATGGTAGCCTTGAGGATGTGGAAGAGAATCTAGATGATTGGTTGGGGATCATGAGAGTTGTAAGAGAAAGGAGAGGGGTTGAGGTGTGGAACATGTGATGGGAGAGTGACAATGTGAAGAAGGAATGGAATGATCACATGATTAGGGAAGTTGTAAAGTCATGAAGTGCAACCCATGCACTTAGAAAGGTTATGCTCATGTGCTAACACAAAGTATGCAGGGAGTGGTCATGCACACACTTGCTAACACAAAGTACAAGTGGTGGTGTGATGTCATAATACAAGAATGTCCACTAGGACTTCTCTGCAGACTGCCAGTGCACATTTTAGTCTCTGAAAAAGGCATTTACATCCACTTCAGTGCTTGTGCACTGGGCTCCAGATGCTTCTATTACTGTTAAGACTAATGCTTCAGACTATACAATTGCAGGTATTCTTTCTATCTGTCATATCCACCCATTCAACCTCTATTGCCCCTCCTCCAACCATCTCTGACCACCTTCATTACCCCTCATTACTCCTATCCTTCAGAGCTCCTATCCTTCAGAGTTCCTACCTCAGAGTTAGTTCTCCTGCTCACATCAGTCCTCAAATATGTCAGACCTACTATTTATATCCTTTGTATGTCACTGTCACTGTCCTTTCTTCATTCCATCATTCCTTGATACCTCCATATATTCTTGACATTACCATATGGTCACTTGACATTTTCACATGCTATATTGTTTCATCTTGTACCTTGTACCTTACTTCACTCATACTTAAAAGACACACCTCCTTTATGTTTTCTTAGTATGAATATCAACTAAGTCACTTCTTCTGTCCTCATTTGATTCCCCCTTAACTTCTACACCTTCTACTCCACCTCCACTTCAAATCTTCACTCATACATCCTCCAAAATACAAGGACACAGGTCTATACAAGGGTGCAACACATAAGTTCTGTGCTGACATCCTTATTAAGTCCCTCTATGCCTTGCTCTTCATCAGGACCTTTATCCACCCCTACTACTAACTTCTCCCAGACCTCCAGTCAGACTTCAACACAGAGGACACAGACTTGACAGTATATTCATACTCACACTTGTATAGAACCTATCCTTTCAATCATGACCTTATGAACATTCACCTATTAGTATGAAAGTGCTCTGCATAGTGTCTTTGGCAGCACTCATACTATTTCTGGTGAGTTCATCAGCCTGTCTGCCAGGTCTGGTGACTCCATCTTGGGATACTTTACCAATCAAAGCTTGTTGTCTCCCTGTTGCAGAACCAAAGAGTTATGCTACTCTGCCAAACAACTCAACTAACCTGGTGGACAACCAGAGATCTTGGTATGGGGCTAAACCATAATGTCATGGAAAGGGATGATGACTAGGACAGTTGAAAGGTCTGCAGATAAAGGAAAGGACAGTGCGTTGGGGGGAACTGCTATAACCAGGAACTCCAGAACTACTCTTGCAAGTCCTTGATAACATTGTACTCTTGCAATGATGTTCTGTCTTTCTCCTAATACCAATACCCTAACAGTAAAGGCATAATTGTGTTCATACCATGGGGTGAGGATTCAGGTACTTGGGTAATCATGTGACTATTAACCAGGTTGTCATCCTTGAGAATGAAGACAGTGTCATTGTAGATGCATGGGTCTGTATGATAACCCCAATGCATGTCCCAACTAGGACACTGTGTCACTAGTGGCTTAAATATCTGTAAACATATCTGTAATATGATAAGACCACCTTGGCAACAATAGCCTCTCAGGGTCATAGGTATAACATCAGTACTCTGAATAATAAGGAGTATGTCATGTGATTTTTATTCTGATATGAGGGTTCTTTCAAGGAATGTCTTCCATTCTTCTCTGTTACTGGGATCTGTATGAGTGCTTGAACGAGCTTGCTAGCTGGCCATAGGTTCAGCAGTACAGTAGTGCTAGGATGAGGAATGATGGTATGATGAGAGAGGAGGGTAAAGATTAGCTTTATCTCCAGACATCTCACTCCCAGGGTCTCAATGAAGAGAGGCTAGGTGAATAACATCCTTTACTTGAACTGTTGTCACTAGGCCACCTTGGTAGGCAGAGTAGGACATGAGGAAACAAGTGGATTAGGCTGAGGGAACAGCCTATACTCATAACCCCTTATATACATTACAGGATGAAGCACAGACCAAGCTGTGTCCAGGGTCTAGGGTATACAGTATTAATGCTATAGGTTCTAGAGTAAAGGATGTAGTCTATGAGTAAAAGGTTAGGCATCTCTTCTGAAGAATGGAATGAAGCAGAGATGAAATGCAGGGTCTAAGATATAGGGGAAGATTGATCACAAGATGTGAAAGATCTGGAAGGGGGATCGTGGCAGAGATTCATCTAGGATCTTGCAGGATTCATAAGAATGATCATACTGATTAGAGGATAAGGGCAGAAATAAAGAAAGAGATTGAGATCGGAATGGAAGATGTGATCAGTGTAAAGTTGTGAAGAGAGTGAAGAGGTGAATCATAGAATGTGATCAATATGAAGGGGTGAAGGCATGACAATGTGAAGGGATGAAGTAGTCACATGATCAGGGAATGAGATAATCATAGTACTCATGCATGCAAGCAAGCAGTCATAGTACTATAGTTGTGCAATATTATACACAAATTCGTAACACTTCTCCCATCTCTAGGATGAATTCTAGACATCCAAAGATCAGGAAGAATTTGTGTGCAGAATTCATATAAGTTGTGAGGAGGAAAATCATCATCCAATAAAGGACTGACAATTAACCAGCCATAAAGGGCAGTGGGAGGGGACTGGACAGACGAGGCAATAATCGACGGAGTGTAGTGCTTGAGAGCAAACTTAAAGATTAATATCCAAGACATTTCAGTTACTCTTGAGACCCAATTCCATACTAGATGCAAATGAAATGAGAGTTCCATGTATGGCTGGAGAGGGAGGTTGATTAGAATTCCATATATTTCAATGGAAAGCATATGACAAAAGATGTGGAAGAGTTTTGAGGATCTCTTTGCCAAAACCTATAAAACCAAAGGGAAGAGCTAAACAGTTTTCATGTCATATTTAGGACTTTTCTGTGAAGGGTGAATGATGGAGAGTTTGATGCAGAATATCAAAGAGGAGGGCAATAAGACCTTTCATTGCTGATTGAAATCAGATGAGAGAACAATAAGTTTGAGGAACTGCCAAACTTCAAAACCAGGGGGAGAGATAACCTTTTAAAGACATGCTTAGGTCTAAGATCTTTTAAAGTCTTATCTAGGACTAAAGCACTTTATAGTCGTGCTGAGGACTTCGAAATACTTTATTGCAGATGACTATGATATTCCCAGACAGCATCATCATTAATTTCATAAACAATTCCATAGTTTAAAGTTTTTGGCTAGACAAGTGCATATCTTTAAGGTCTTTAGCTAGATCAGGGATTTGGAGATATCTTGAACTTAAAGAACTTATTTGAATACTTTATCTTGTTCTTGATAAATCGTCAATGACAGCTTTCTTTATATCCCAGGGAGTAGATCTTCAGGTGTACTACTTCTCTTAAGGCTTCACCATGTTACTGGCTACTACTTCCTCTGGAGCTTCAACTATTGGATCAAGGAGAGAAAGGATGAAATGGTTCTTGCAATGTGCATAAACACAGGGTACTTTTTCTTTTCTTGACTTTACTTGAGCTTCAGATAGAGCCTCACTTCTTTATAGAGATGAATAACTTTTTCTTGGCCTCTTGTGCAGTCTTGAAAATACTTTTCCCTTAATGCTTGAATATGAGATAGGGTGGGGATTTCTGAATTAATGATCTAGGAGAAAATCCAAACATCTAGAATGATCTGAGTGGTAACAGAGGATATGGCTGAATACTAATCTTGCCAACTTGATCAGTTTGATAGTTTATAGTCTTTCCAGACTCTAGGCAGTTTATCAATATGCTGATCTAGATAGTTTTAAATCATTCTGAATTGTACTGTAGTTTATAGATGTTGCAGTCTACATGGAAAGCTTTGAAGTTATCTTTGCAATTGGTTTTTTGGAAGAAACATGTTTATCCTCATGTTTGAGCTGAGAGAACTTTTCTTCTTTTAAACTTTTGTAATGTTTCTTTTATTTTTTTGACTTTTTGTATATTTCTTTTCTGATTTTGAACAAGGACACAGCAAGAGTAAAAAGAGAACCATAATTGAGAAGCAGTTTTCAATCTTGAATAATTAAAAGCCTTGATAGTCAATGAGACTTCAGTTGTAACAAAAGAATATCTTGAACTTTAATCTTATTCTTGATCTTGAATGTTTTCTAAAAGGAAAAGAGAAAACTAAAAAGAAAATAAACCTTTTTAATTCTTGTTCAGGAATGAATGAGTTTCTATTCATCTCAGGAATCATGACATTTAACAACTGTGCCAAATGTTGACTATGTTTCTGTTCGATAGTTAGAACTAATGATCGTTGAGTTAACAACCACCAGAAAGTCTTTAATGTCTTCTTCAAGACAATTGCAAACTTGATTTATTAAGTTTTTTGACAGGGGTCTTACTTTCCTTTCAGAATGAATAACCAGTGTCCTGAACCATATATCTTGCTTGCAATTTTCTAGTTTTACAATGAGGCAGATTGTTGGAACAGTTTTGGTAACTGAGTTCAAAGTTGGGGATTGAACAGTTTCTGAATATGTTCAGATTCTAACAATTGTCTTGTTATGACCACTGGAAAAGTTTAATGATGTTTCAGTCATGTCTTCTTCTTGATCCAATTCTTTTTTCCATTATAGTCCTTACTTTCACAGAGATGAATAACCTTGCAGTCTCACTTCTTGTTGAATAAATAAACATACACTAGATGATTAGATCATAAGGGCCTTGAAGAGAACTTTCACATTTAAAGACTGTGTGAATTGTCTATGACAGTTTCTATACTTGTCCAGATACTGGGAATTAGACGTTTTTAAATCATGTCTAGAATCAAATAAGTTTCTGATCATTTCAGGATCTTTACAGAGACAATAGTCAACAAAACAGTTTAATGTCATGTTGGACATCTCTTGACTTTGATAACTGAATATCTTGATCTTGAGTTGCATATTTGAGTTCTATGCGCATTGAACATTAACTAAAAAAGGAAAACTTCAAAGATCTTCAAAGTAAATTTCTTCATTGCAACTTGATTTATCTATACTAGCAGGGTGCCTAGACTTCTGATATCTTCATCCATGATTTTTCAGAGCTATAGTTCACAATTCCATTTGGAGTTCTATTTCAACCTAAACTTTCTGTAGGCATTGCATAGTCAGATATCTTTGGCTTCAACTAACATGTCGTATGGCTTCATCACCTTTTGAATCTGAAAAATTCTTGAATCTTCTTTGTACATCTTTTCTAGTCCTTGCTTGTGATAAGTTTTGATGTTATTTCAGGACAGAGCTGTAAAAAAGACAAGAAGAGTCAGATAGATGATGTCATTGGTGGGGAAATGTTGATGAGGGAATGTCAGGGAGCAGAAAGGGATTGACATAGTTGAAAAGAATCTTGAGGAGGTCTAATTGTTAACTGTCTTGTTATTAGAATATCTTCTTCAATAAAGACTTCATAAAGAGACTTGATATTACCACAGAATTAAGCAACCATTCTTTTTAGTTCATTGGTTGAGCTTCATTGGAAGACCCTGTGGATGAACGCTTGATGTGTCTCAATTGTAAGTATACTAAAGGAAGAGTTCTTGAGTGGCAACACAAGCAGTTCTTGAATGAAAGCCTAGTACAGCATGTAATTCAGTCTTATTAACCCAACTGTCTTAAAGGATGTGTTTGATGCCTGTTAAGATTTTGTATACTTTGTTAACCAACCTCTATTTGATTCTATCTTCTTTGTCTTTAGAAACACAAAGTGTCACTTTGTCTTGTGTGAAACAAATATTTGAATTGGACTTTTTTTGGAGCTTGCTTTCATAATTCCACCTAGATTTGTACTCTATAATCCTAGGCTTTAGCAAGTTGTTTCAGTTTGATACCAATCTTCTGATAAGCTTCTTCAAACAAAGGAGTGACTTTGGTTTGTGGGAAAGATCACAATGCAGGATGGATATTGAACAAGTGTCATAAGGAATGCACTGATGGGTCTGTGGAGAAAAGATTGATCCATTGAAGGTCTTGTAGCTGGACATGCTCTAAGTTCCAGTAACCACAGCATTTGGAGCAAAGGGCTTGACAGACAGTATTCTTATGGCTTTGCAGCCATGCTATCATATGATGTCATGAGCATCAATGTGAATCCAGTTTGGAGTGCAAAGGTGTATGTAGGTATATTTCAAGTCTTCTGTGAAGTTGTAGAGGAAAGGTTTTCAGATGGGGAAGGTGGCACTCTTCTGGTCACAGGCCAGTAAGTAGCCTAATCCAAGTGTTGTGGAACCAAAGAGTTATGCTACTCTGTTAAACAACCCAACCAACCTGGCAGATAACCAGAGATCTTGGTATGGGGCTAAACCATAATGTCATGGAAAGGGATGATGACTAGGACAGTTGAAAGGTTTGTGGATAAAGGAAAGGATGGCATGTTGGGGGGAACTGCTATAATCAGGAACTCCAGGACTACTCTTGCAAGTCCTTGATAATATTGTACTCTTGCAATGATGTTCTGTCTTCCTCCTAATATCAATACCCTAACAATAAAGGCATAATTGTGTTCATACCATGGGGCAAGAATTCAGGTACTCAGGTAATCGTGTGACTATTAACCAGGTTGTCATCCTTGAGAACAAAGACAGTGTCACCATAGATGCATGGATCTATATGATAACCCCAATGCATGTTCCAACTAGGATGCTGTGTCACTAGTGGCTTAAATATCTGTAAACATATCTGTAATATGATAAGACCACCTCAGCAATGATAGCCTTTCAGAATTGCAGGTATAACATCAGTACTCTGAATGATGAGAAGTATATTATGTGATCTTTATTCTGGTACAAGGGTTCTTCCAAGGAATGTCTTTGTTACAAATTGTATACAATACTTGTATGATCCTGCACTATGACTGCATGCTTGCACACACAAGTGTCATGATATTCTCTTTCCCAGATCACATGATCACATGATCCCTTCACATCTTCACATTTTCACCCTATCATGTTGTCACATCTTACACTCTCCTCCTTCACACCATCACGACATCACCAATCACTCTTCCATTCCAATCACCATACCTTTCTCATTTCCATCATTCCCTCCAATCAGTATGATCATTCTCATGAACCCTGCAGGACTCTTGATGGGATCTCTGCCACGATTTTCCTTCCGATTAGTCACACCTTGTGATCAATCATTCCACATTACATTAAACCCTGCATTCATATCCACTCTTTCATTTCTCCACCATATGAATGCCTAATCTTTTACTCATGGACATTACCCTTTACCTTATCATCCTATAGCATTAATACCATTATACCCTAGACCCTAGTCACAGCTTGGTCTGTGCACTCTCCTGTAATGTAAAAGTAGTGGGGTTATGAGTAGGGCTGTTCCCCCAGCCTAATCCACTTGTTTTCTCATGTCCTACCCTGCCTACCAAGGTGGCCTAGTGACAACAGATCAAGTAAAAGATGTTATTTGCCTGACCCTCTTAATTGAACCTCAGGAGTGAGACGTCTGGAGATAAAGCTAACCTTTATCCTCCCTCTTATCGAACCATCATCAGTCCCTCTCAGTACTGAACTGCCAACTAAGGCCAGAGAGCCAACTTATACCATGGCTAGTTCAGAACCCAGAACCAATGCAAGTATGGAACCCATTCATTGTATCAAGAACCCAAAACTATCAAAGATCACATGACATACTCCTCTATCATACTGAGTACTAATGTTATACCTGCAACCACAAGAGGCTATCATTGCCATATTGATCTTATCATATTATAAAAACATATACAGATATTTAAGCCACAAGTAGTCTTGCACTCTTGTTGGAACATACGTTGGGGTTATTTCACATACCCACATATCTATGGTGGCACCGCCTTTGCTTTCAAGAATGACAACCTGGAGAACAGTCATGTGATTACCCAAGGCTTGGAACCCTCGCCCCAAAAGCCAAACACAACTATGCTAGTACCATAGGGTATTAGTATTAGGAGGAAGACAGAGCATTGTTGCAAAAGTACGATTGCTATCAAGGACTTGCAAGAGTAGTTCTGGAGATCCTTTATAGAAGATAGTCCCACCTCAGTTCTCTCTTTACATCCATTCCCTCATCCTGCTGTTCAGCACTCTTTCTATCCGGATATTATCTCTTAGGATTCATCGTTCGTTCCCTGGTCGTCTGCCAGGTTGGTTGGGTTGTGATTGGGTAGATGGAACTCTTCAGTTCCACAACAGTCTTCTGTTCTTCTCTGTTACTGGGATCTGTACAAGTGCTTGAACGAGCTTGCTAGCTGGCCATAGGTTCAGCAGTACAGTAGTGCTAGGATGAGGAATAATGGTACAATGAGAGGGGAGGGTAAAAATTAGCTTTATTTCCAGATGTCTCACTCCCAGAGTCTCAATGAAGAGAGGCTAGGTGAATAACATCCTTTACTTGAACTGTTGTCACTAGGCCACCTTGGTAGGCAGGGTAGGATGCAAGGAAACAAGTGGATTAGGCTGGAGGAACAGCCTATACTCATAACCCCTTATATACATTACAGGATGAAGCACAGACCAAGCTGTGTCCAGAATCTAGGATATATAGTATTAATGCTATAGGTTCTAGAGTAAAGGGTGTAGTCCATGAGTAAAAGGTTAGGCATCTCTTCTAAAGAATGGAATGAAGCAGAGATGAGATGCAGGGTCTAAGATATAGAGGAAGATTGATCACAAGATGTGAAAGATCTGGAAGGGAGATCATGGCAGAGATTCATCTAGGATCTTGCAGGGTTCATGAGAATTATCATACTGATCAGAGGATAAGGGTGGAAATAAAGAAAGAAATCAAGATCAGAATGGAAAATGTGATCAGTGTGAAGTTGTGAAGAGAGTGAAGAGGTGAATCATAGAATGTGATCAACATGAAGGGGTGAAGGCATGATGATGTGAAGGGACAAAGTAGTTACGTGATTAGGGAATGAGATAATCATAGTACTCATGCATGCAAGCAAGCAGTCATAGTACTGTAGTCATGCAATATCATACACAAATTTGTAACACTCCCTTGACACCACTTTCTGAAGATTCAGAGTCCCCTCTAGGACTCTGCTTCAGGGAACTTTGGGGCAACAAAAATGATGCAGGATCTAATGGGCTTGATGGGCCTCCACCCTCTAGGCCAGAAGATGACAGCAGAAATGGTGACAACTCCTCCTTAAGTTTCTCTGACTCTGGAGATGACAAAGATCCTTGAGATCAATGTCAGAAGAACACCTCTGAAGCTGCTAATAATGTTCCCTTGGCTTATGAACCTTTTTCTCAACTTGCTAATTCCATTTATGAGCTAACTAAACAGACATTGTATAAGAAGAGCTTTAACCCTCCAAAGATCAAAGTCCATGAATCTGATCTGTTCAATGGGACAGATTTGAAGAAACTTTATTCATTCGTGGTATAGTGTGAACTAAACTTTTAAGCAAACCCAAAGTCCTTTAAGAAAAACCAGTCTAAGATGACATTCACACAGTTATACCTCAAGGGTATTACCCTGGAGTACTTCAAGCCAGACTTGCTTGAAGACAAACCTCCACAGTCTTGTCTTCTATGGATAACCAACTGGAAAACCTTTCTCTTCAAATTATAGTTTAACTTCAGATCTTATAATCTGGTTGCTGACACAGAAGCTCAATTTGAGTGACTGCAGATGTGGAACTCACAATGTATTTCTAGATATATTGTCAAATGGAACTGACTTGCAACCCAAGTCCATGAGTGGGTGTTATGAATTTGTGTACTATAGTACTATGAACTACTGCACAATGACTGCTTGCTTGCATGCACAAGTGCACATGACTTCTTTTTTTCCTGATCATGTGACCTCATTCATCTCTTCATACCTTCATGACTTCACCCTGTTATGTCTTCACATCTCACACTCCTTTTCTTTCACATTATCATGACCTCGCTGATCAATCTTCCATTTCAATCTCAATCCCTTTTCTTAATCTCCACCCTTACCCTCCAATCAGTACAATCACACATTGAGATTACATCTCAATCACAAACCCTGCAAGATCCTAGATGGATCTCTGCCACAATCTCTATTTCTGATCATCACATCTTGTGATCAATCATCCCCTCAACTCTATATTCTGCAGTTCATCTCTGCTTTGTTCCATTCCTCAGAAGAATTGCCTAATGTTTCCCTCATGAATCCTTTCCTTTAATCTAGTAGTCCAATAGCATTAATACTATATATTCTAGACTCAGTGTACAGCATGGTTTGTGCACTCTTCTGTAACCTATAAATAGAGGGGTTATAACAAGAGCTGTTCCCCCAGCCTAATCCACTTGTTTGTACCTCTCCTACCCTGCCTATCAAGGTGGCCTAGGGAAGTCTCAAGTAAAGAACAGCAATTTATCTACTGATCCTTTATTGGATTCCTAGAAGTAAGGCACATCTGGAGATAAAGCCATTCCTCCCCTTTCTCTACCATCATTCCATCATACCATTCCTAGCACCACCAAACCATCAACATTATGGCCAGCTAGCAAGCTTGTACCACATCTAGTTCAGAACTCAGAACACATGAAAGTATGGAAAATATTCATTGGAAGAACCTTGAACCCAGAAACTACTAAAGATCACATGACATATTCTCCATCATATCGAATACTGATGTTATACCTGTGACTCCAAGAGGCTATCATTGCCAAGGTGGTCTTATCATATTAATGTACCAAGGACTATAGATATTTAAGCCACAAGTATCATTGCACATTTCATTGGAACATGCTTGGGGTTATTGTACACACTCTCACATCTATAGTAACAACACATCATTCTTAAGGATGGCAACCTGGAATCAGCCACATGATTACCCAAGAGCTGGAACCCTTGCCCCAAGACTTGTACATGATTATGCTAGTATCATTAGAATCTAGTATTAGAAGGAAGACAGAACCTAGTTGCAAGAGTACTAGCATTATCAAGGACTTGCAAGAGTAGTTCTGAAGTTCAACCCTAGAAGATAGCCCCACCTTAGTCCTCTCCTCATATCCATTCCCTCATTCCTGCTATTCAGCACTTTCTTCATCTAGACCTAGCATCTCAAGGATTCATTATTCATTCCTGGTTGTCTGCTGGGTTGGTTGGGTTAGTTGGCAGAGTAGCATAACTCTTTGGTTCCACAACAGTGGGGCTCTGATGCTCTCCACTGGAGCTTCTACAATGGGCTCCCAGACCACATCAAAGATGTTGAGCAACCAGAGAAACACTATAACTCTGCCTATATCCATCACCTATAACCCATCAGGCAATCTGGCATCACCAAGATAATTCTAGAGAGTTGCAGATAGAAGAATGCTGAACAGCCGAGAGGGAAATCAGAGAGTGAGGAAAGGGTGATCATACAATATCTTGATGAACTCTTGCATCGTCAGTATTACTAGGACTATTGCACCTAGTACATATCCTCCTAATACTAGCTCCTATGAGACTAGCATAATTGTGGTCAAGCTGTGGGGTGAGGAGTCGGGCTTTTGGGTAATCACATGGCTATCTTCAGGTTGCCAACCTTGAAAGCTAATCAGGGGTGCCACCCCATCTTGGAGTTAACACACAGTCTTTCCAACGAAATCTTTTACAAGTTCATAGACAAGTAGGAACACTAATAGATAACACATTAATAGGATAAGGGACATCGGCAATGTACATATATGTGACTTGCAGATATAACATTGTCTTGACAGTTGTGATAACATCTTGAGTCACATGAGGTTTTTCACAAAGATAGTCTTCCAGATTGTCTTGACCAGATTCTGTCTTAACTGAGTCCTGAGTCAGCATAATCACACAGTTATAAATAAAAGAGAGAATGGAGTGGAGGATGAGACCGCATCCAGGCAATGCCTCACTCCCAGGCAGTTCAAAGACTGAGTGGGTGAATAGCTACCTCTTTACTTGTTATAGCTTAAACATCACTAGGCCACCTTTGTAGGCAGAGTAGAAGAGGTGAACAAGTGGATTTGGCTGGAGGGACACCAGCCCTTGCACAACCCCTTATATATGGTACAGGAGAGTGCACAGATCAAGCTGTAACTTACTATTTATGATATATGCTATTAAGGCTATTGGATGATAAGGTAAAGGTAATAGTCCATGAGGGAAAGGTTAGGCATTCATATAGAGAAGAAATGGAAGAGTTAATATGAATGCAGGGCTTACTGTAGAATGGAAGATTGATCACAAGATGTGAAAGATCTGGGATAGTGATCATGGCAGAGATCATCAAGATTCTTAATATAAGATGGAAACTATACTGGTGTGCGATTCTTGCAGGGTCTAGTTCTGAACGATGGTTCGATGGGAAGAGAATAAGAGGAGGGTAGTCCTTTAGGTCTTACTTCCTACTAAAGGATGATGTTACAAATTTGTGTACGAACTTAATGATACAACAGTACAATGACTGCTTGCTTGCATGCACGAGTACTATTCATGACTCATCCCTGATCACGTGATCTCTTCCGTCCCTTCATATTATCACACCCTTCACCCTTCATGTGCATCACATCCTTGGATATCAACTCTTCACTTATCTTCACGACTTCACACCGATCACATCTTCCATTCTGATCTCGATCCCTCTTCCTTCATTTCCACCTTTACCATTCAATCAGTACGATCACTTATCGAGATTGCATCTCGATCACGACCCTGCAAGATCCTAGATGGATCTCTGCCACAATCTCCCTTCCGATCAGTCACACCTTGTGATCGATCTCTCATCTTAGATTAGACCCTGCACTTCATTTCCGCTTCTTCCATTCTGATAGATGAAGTGCCTAACCTTTTACTCATGGACCTTACCCTTTACCCTAGTAGCCTATAGCATTAATCGCATATATCCTAGACCCTGGACACAGCTTGGTCTGTGCTCCATCCTGTAATGTATATAAGGAGTTATGAGTACAGGCTGTTCTCCCAGCCTAATCCACTTGTTTCCTCGCGTCCTACCCTGCCTACCAAGGTGGCCTAGTGACAACAGTACAAGTAAGGGATGGTATTCGCCTGGCCCTCTTAACTGAGCCTCAGGAGTGAGCCGTCTGGAGATAAAGCTAACCTCCACTCCTCCCCTCTATCGTTCCATCGTATCCTCATACTACCGAACTGCCAACGTCAGGCCTATGAGCCAACTTGTACCTTGTCTAGTTCAGAACCCAGAACCTATGAAAGTACAGAACCCATTCGTTGAATCAAGAACTGATCCATGAAGATATAAGATCACGTGACATACTCCTCTATCATACCGAGTACTGATGTTATACCTGCGACCTCGAAAGGCTATCATTGCTGTGCAGGTCTTATCATATTAGTCCCATCATTTACAGATATTTAAGCCACAAGTAGCATTGCGTCTCTCGTTGGAACATGCATTGGGGTTATCAGTACAGACCCATGCATCTATGGTAACACTGTCTTTGTTCTCAAGGATAGCAACCTGGTAACAGCTACACGATTATCCAAGAGCTGGAACCCTTGCCTCAAGGCTCGAACACAATTATGCCTTTCCCGTTAGAGGTTAGGTATTAGGAGGAAGACAGAGTACCATTGCAAGAGTATGGTTACTATCAAGGACTTGCAAGAGTAGTCCTAGAGCTCTAGATACAAAAGATCCTCCGATGCATAGTCCTCTCCTCTATCCGCAGACCTCAAGACTGTTCTAGTCACCATTTTCTTATCCCGACATGATGGTTAAGCCCTGTACCAAAATCTCTGATCGTCCACCAGGTTGGTTGGGTTGTGTTTGGCAGTGTAGCATAACTTGTCGGTTCCGCAACAGACAATTAACCAAATGGATTAGGCTGAGGAACGACAGCCAAAGACAGTCCCTTTATATACTACAAGGATATGTGCATGGACCAAGTGATGTTATAGATAAGATGTGAAAAGAAAGCACATCATGAGGACATCAAATGGAAGAGAAGTGACAGGGATCAAAAAGAAGAGAAGAGAAGGAACAGAAATGAAAAGAAGTCTCTCACAAGATGGAAATGAAAAGATAAGAGCCTGGACCTCCACATAAGGTTACCTGCAGGCATAACATCATTGATGACATCATAGGTCTAGACCAATCATGTGATTGATCAGGTGACAAGTCATGTGACCTAGTCATGTGATGCTAAAAGATAAGATAAGATAAGAGAAATGAGAAAATCGTACAAGTCTAGTGCGAAGTTCATAACACTTCCCCCCTCTCAAGACTTGGATTCCAGACGAGTTAGATTTTCATATGGAGAGAAAAGCGAGGCAAAATCAATGCTGGTAAAACAAAGGGGGCGAGGAGCACTAGGCCAATGAGCATGGAAGTTCCAAATGGCCTCCTGAGCATTGTCCAAATGAGCCACAGGCTCCCAAGTATGGTTCAATTCATCCCATCCCTTCCAATGAACCAGATAATGAAGTGATCCCTTCAGCATTTTAGAATCCACTATGTGATCAACTTCATATTCTTCATCACCTTCTTCAGTAATGTGAATAGCATCAGGCCATAAAACAGGTTGAAAAGGGAGTGGTTCAATGTAGGGTTTTACTCTACCCACATTGATAATGGGGTGGATCTTCATATGAGAAGGTAATTCCAAATGCACTGCATTTGGCATTACTTCCAGAATCCAATATGGTCCCAGCCATCATTGTGATAATTTAGGAGATGGGAAAGGAAGTTTAAGATGTTTAGAGGACAACCAAACCTTATCACCAACAGAGGGTGTAAAGGTAACTAGAGCATACACTCATGCTGTCATAGTTTTGCGAGCTTTATTCAAAGCCTATTGAATATTGTCATGTGCAACTGCACACTCACCAGCAAAACCAGACAAACCATCTGCGAACCCAAGCCAAGGAACGTAATTACGCATAATGGAAAAGGGAGTTTTTCCAGTTGCAGAAGAAACTGAGTTATTGTGATGAAACTGGGCCATAGTAATCCAACTAGGCCAATCTTCTTGTTTCTTTGCAATGAATGTGTGCAAATACATAATCAATTCCTGATTGATCCATTTGGTTTGACCATTGGTTTGTGAATGATAAG
>JBBPJS010000590.1:0-15288 GCA_038088835.1 Singerocomus rubriflavus | reverse complement strand
CAGTGTTGGTGAGCCGTGTAGACAAGCTCAACAGGCGAGATTCGGCGCTGTACATTCTGAAGCAATTGCAGTGCATGTTTGGCAAAACTAGGTGGGGAGGTGGAAGCGGAAGAGTGAGCCATGATGGACAATGTTTCTACTAGGCTATGATAGTGGTCTCAGAACCGCAGGAGACAGGTAACGAACGACCTGCCTACCGAATTATACTTTGGGAATGAATAAAAAGACATGAGATTGGTAGATAAGATTTACTAGTTGCTGAGTCAGACACCTCGTTCAAAATGGAGTGGAATAACCACAGCACCTCTATTCCTGCCGACATTTGAATCATGGAGAAGGATGCTGAAGGTTTCTATACACCCAAGACGGAAGATGGTAGCGAGATGTGATTGAACCCACAAGCGCGATACTAATCCAATCCGCAGTCACAGCGAAGCCAGAAGTAAAAGAGAGTGAAGGAAAGGAGCCCGAAGTTGCGGAGGCTACTAGATCAGGTGCGCACATCAGAGTGATTTCTTAGACTACCACATAAAATCTCCATCGATGCAGAAACTACGGATCTAATATCATCTACTTTCGAGGTTGCGGTGGGTGGACCTATGCCAAATGCACGGCCTATCACTCATTTACCATGGATCATAGGTCACACTAGCGGATCAACAAGCCGACCCAAACTCTCCGTTGTACAGCGTGAAATCATTTGAGCAACTGGGCCTGTTGGTCAATCAGTATCAATGCAAATACGTTTTCTCAGATATTTCCATTCACAGACATCAAGATCTGCTCAAGGGTCTGTACGCGCTGGGATTCTCGAAACCTTCCAAAATTCAAGAACGCGCGTTGCCCCTTCTCCTTGCTAACCCGTGAGTACCTGCCAACATATAGAGTTATTTTCTTTATTGATCTGCTCCTCATCACTTGCTTAGACCACAGAATATGATTGGACAGTCGCAGTCTGGCACAGGAAAGACTGCAGCATTCGTCCTTACCATGCTAAGCAGAGTAGATTTCTCGCTCAATAAGACACAGGTACGAGTGAAGTTGCATCCACACAGGTTCGGTATCTGACCTTATCTCAGGCCATTTGCCTTGCTCCATCACGAGAGCTGGCAAGGCAAATCATGTCTGTCGTGGTGGCAATGGGGAAGTTCACTCAAGTACAGACAGAATATGCTATCAAGGACAACCTTCCGAAAGACGTTACGAGGATAACAGCACACATTGTTGTGGGCACTCCGGGCACCATGACCGATCTTCTCAAACGGAGAGTTATAGATCCGTCAGGCATCAAAGTATTCGTGCTTGACGAGGCTGATAATATGCTCGATCAAGATGGTCTCGGGGAACAAACTCTGAGAGTCAAAAAGTAACACTATTACATGGTCCCACCCTACCCTGCTGAATCCTTGTTTTACTAGCCTCTTGCCTCGCGCACAACCTCCTCAGATCATCCTGTTCTCTGCGACGTTCCCTGGTCACGTGCGGAATTTTGCAAACAAGTTTGCTCCCAACGCCAACAAGATTGAGCTCCAAAAGGAGGAGTTGTCGGTTGAGGGCATTCGCCAGTTCTACATGGACTGTCGTGACGAGGAACATAAATATGACATTCTAGTTTCACTATACCAATTGCTTACGATCGGTCAGAGCATCATCTTCTGTCAAGTAGGTGGTCGTTGCCTCGAGACAATCCACTCAAGCAGACATCCCCACTCCTAGCATCGGCATACTGCAGACAGAATCTCACAGCGAATGACTGCCGAGGGTCACAAAGTTGCCTCCCTTCACGGTGCCAAGGATGCTTCCGAGCGTGACGCTGTTATTGACAGCTTCCGTGAGGGTCGGGAGAAAGTATTAATCACGACCAACGTCATCGCCCGTGGCATTGATATTCTCCAAGTAAACATGGTTGTCAACTACGATCTACCCCTAATGAACGAGCGCGGAAATTCCCACTCGAATGATAGCAGACCAGACATCGAAACCTATATTCACCGTATTGGTGCGTCCATTAGTGTTTGACTTGGTCTTTTGCCGACAAAGAATGCAGGGCGGACTGGGCGTTTTGGACGCAAAGGCATATCGATCAACTTTGTTCATGACCAGAGAACATGGCTGCAAATGGAGGAGATCGAGAAGACGCTTGGAAAGAAGATCATTCGCATTGAAACCAATGACCTGGATGAAATGGAAAAGGTGTGTTACCTCTTTCTGCAATCTTCCTTTCAAAAGCGACAGTCTTTTTTTCCCCTGTGCGTAGAAAATGAAGAAAGCTTTGAAATGAGCTGTCGGATGCCAGTGTTCGTTGTCCGTATTTTTACTTCTGGTGTTGCACTTACTTGCAGTGACCCCTGGGATATAGCTTCCGTTTCTGGGCTTTTGTATACGGGTGGAACGAGCGAGGTAGACAGACGTTTTCTGTATGGACTTGCCCTACCCTCGGAAAAGTACTCTAAGGTTACTAGAATTGGCGAAAACGTCTCATCCTCCAAGTTTGCCTGGGGAATGTACCACAAAAGTGGCTGAAAAGTCACGGCATCCTGCGAGTGAAGAATGGTTCTGCTCCACTGCCTTGATTGCAGCCCCCCTGCACATGAAATTACTCGAAATGTGATTGACCTCGTGACCAGCAGCGTAAGATGATGCTTAAATTTCATCTGTGCTACACAAATGGTAAGAGTATACTTTCGGCTAACAGATCTTACAAAAGATTTTGTTGAGTTTACAGATCCCAGTTAAATAATTTAACCAATGGCATGAAGGCTGGTGAAATTTGTTGAAACAAGGCCAAACTTGGGATTGGAATATCTCGCTGATGACTACAGTCCGATTGAGCTGAGAGTGAGATAAGGGGAAGAAGAGTTCTTACAGCTCGCGAACTGAACGGTTGAATGTATGGTCAGAATGGGGTCGAGGTACGGAGGTAGCACATACCACGAATGACAAAGTTGGCTAGAACTGCCACGAAAAGGAGGGCGCTCACGACAAGCGGACCGGCAACAACGTCTGCAGAGGACTGAGTAAATAAACAAAGCAGAAAGGTGAACAGACCGTAGTGGCCGGGATCACGCTTGCGAATCATGGTGATGCGGGACTGATAGAGGTAAAAGCCGTAAATCTGAAGGGTTGTCAGGCGCAAACAAGCTCGAAGAGGAGGTGAGTGTACCAAGACGCCAGCACTGAGAGCAGCATACACGTATGCAAAGCCGCGTGCAACAGGATCGCAAGAGGCATTGAAGAGGGCGACTGCGAATGTTCCGATGAGAATGGCGGCATTGAGCCAGGAAAGCCAGGCTAGGAAACAGATCAGCACGGGAACAAATGGAAAGGAAGACGGACGAACTGCGCTCATTGGCAAACCAGACTTTGCCTTCGACTTTTATAGCGGTGGCGACCTTGCTGTGCACGCGAACAGGCTGGATTGTGTTGTAGTTTTGGACGTGGTGGTCTGGGATGTCGTCTTGCCTGGCGTATCGGGGAGGACGGGGTGTGTCCTCTGGAAGAGAGGCAAGTGCAGAGGAGGAAAAGGGAAGGAACGAGGACCAAGAGACGCCGAATGGGCCGCCGCTCTCGCCGGTGGACTCTCTGCTGTGCGCCATCGATAACGACAACGACGACGACGACGAAAAGGCGGGCAAGTTCGCACGACTTATTGCTGACGTCATTCGAGCACTTTCTCGACCATTCTCTCGTAAGCAGCTATATAGACCTTGTCCTGCTCAATCTCCCCCTTCCCCCAGCATGGGTAAGGACTACTACAAGATACTCGACATCCCTCGCAACGCTACGGACGATGAAATCAAACGCGCCTACAAAAAAATGGTATGAAACCCTCTTTTTATTCTCTACACTCCAGCTCACCTCGCCAGGCCTTGAAATGGCACCCCGATAGAAATCAGGGCTCAGAGGAGGCGTCTAAAAGATTCAAAGAGGCATGTCTATTTGTTCTTGTAAATGCACGCTGCTTATCCTCTTGCAGATATCCGAAGCCTTTGAGGTGCTCAGCGACAAGGACAAGCGCACCATCTACGACCAAGTCGGCGAGGAGGGCCTCAAGGGCGGAGGCGTACCCCCTGGCGCCAGCCCGTCCGGATTCGGTGGCTTCCCCGGTGCCACCTCCTTCACCTTCTCCACCGGTCCGGGCGGCCCAGGGGGATTCTCTCCATTTTCACCATCCGATCCCCAGCGGATATTCGAGTATGCATCGTATGACTCGCGTCCACGCTCAATGATTCTAACCTCCTCTGTACAGAGAAATATTTTCGAGCGGTTTCCCTGCTTTTGGTGGCATGGGTGGCAGGCACTCGATGTCATCCATGTTCGATGATGCTTCCGGCCCCTCTCTTTTTGGAGGTATGTCTGGTGACATGCCCCACCGCGCATCACAGCGTGCGACATCCGCACCAGCACCCCAACCTTCGGAAATCACCCGCCCACTCAAGCTTTCGTTAGAAGACCTCTACATGGGGTCCACTAAACATCTCAAGATAGGTAGAAGGCTCTTCAACGGTTCAACCGAGGAAAAGGTTCTCGAGATACACGTTCTTCCCGGTTGGAAGAGCGGTACCAAAATCCGCTTCCCACGCGCAGGCAACGAGCAACCAAACGGTGAATCCCAAGACCTTGCTTTCGTCGTGGAAGAGAAACCCCACCCTGTCTTCACCCGAGACGGTGACGACCTCGTTTGCAACCTCAAGATACCCCTGGTGGATGCGTTGACCGGCAATGACACCAAAAAGATGGTCAACTTGCTAGACGGTCGCAATCTGCAGGTCTCTCTGCCCACGGGAGTAGTAAAACCTGGTCAAGAGACAAGGCTTGTTGGTGAGGGCATGCCAATCCGCAAACAAGCAAGCCTGAAGAAGAAGGGAGATTTACTCATTCGTTGGGACATTCAATTTCCAGACCGCCTGACTGCCTCGCAGAAAGAAGGCATAAGGCACACATTGTCATGAACATCTCGAACACCGAGACAACTGCTATCTCTGATACAACATTGTACTTCTAATCCTCACGCGTTTTCATGTAGCATGATCCGAAGCAACCTTATCATCAGCCCGTGTGTGACGTGGCAGGCACGTTGACAATGCTTTCATCCCATGAGCACGCTGTCCCGAGCGCGAATTCCAAGGGCAAACGTCCGTGACATGTCCAAATGACACCCATCAGGCTTGCCCAGATTGATATGAGCGTAGGTGTTGCCCTTACTTTTATCGTGCAAGAGAGCAAGAAGCCTTGTACAGCGAAAAACAAGATAGCGGCAGTGGGAACTTGTGAATTTGAGCTTTTTGAATCGTACTTTATCGTTTTGCAATGCCGTAGCATTTCCGATGTCCTCGAGGGCCAATAATAAACCTAAACTCTCTGTATGGGTTTTCAGAGGCGCAACAGCGCGATTAAACGAGTACATGTGAGATTTCATTATGATACTGAGATGGTAAAAGCATGACAAAACCATATCCTATGAAGGGAGTGTCACAGTGAATGCAGAACCGAAAGCCCCCCAAGGACGTTGAGCTTGGAATGTGAGCGACCCCGACGCGGTCGCTGGAAAAACTTTCAAATGATTGGCCCCACTCCACTGGACGTGGTCAAGGAACCCATGAGAGAAAGGAGGCTGATGGATAACACTTGATATGCAGATATGAAAGCCATGAGCTCGAGATGGCGGCCCTAAAAGTGCGCCGTTCCTCTACCAAGCCGGTCATCGGGTCTCGATAGGACCCTCGTGTGGTCGTCCATGTTGGCAGAACTCGTCAAGGAAACATGCCATGATCCGACACGCAGTCTACCACATTAGGATGAGTGAAACCAGACCCACCCAAAACGTCTGCCTTGATGTATGTTCCAGTTGCTCCTAGATTGCTTGTGACTCGCAGGACATGGTGGCAGCCACGCTGCGCTGTATGGCCCCATCGTCTTTACGCCACTATAAACGAACCATTACTCACTCTAGCGCCGGCAAGCAAAACGTGTCGACCATGAGGCCGTTCTGCCAAAAGGGATGCAATGCAAGCTTTATGATTGCTTGCGAATCTGTCCATTGTCATGCGAGTTGATTACTTTTGACCGTCGGAGCTATTCTTTCTCGTATATATCCATCGTGCGTTGATACCCATTGCGAGCCTGCTTTCTGCTCATTGACCCAGTGACTTCTCGTAGCTGCATCACCAAGGGTGATTCGAAAATTATCCACACTAGCCTACACTTGTTCCAGCAATGTCCGCAGGGAAACAAGATTATCTCGCAGTCCTGGGGCTTACCTGTGACGCGAATGACGATGCCATCAGAGCAGCGTATAAGAAGCTCGTCTGTACTCCCTCGTGACGTGGTTATTCTAGCTAATATCGCAACAAGGCTCTACAATGGCATCCAGACCGTCATTTGGTTGGGAAGGAAGCTGCAGCACAAATGTTCGTCAAAGTATGATTCTTCGTCCCAGCATACTGCTTGTCCCATTCATAAAGAACCCCCAACAGGTGAACAAAGCATATCACGCCCTGATGGACGGGAAAGAAAGTACACATTCCTCATCAACGGAGACCTCATCGACCGCCAGTGTTCCTACTGACAGCGGCGCTGACCCCACTCATTCTGATACCCATTCAAATTCTACCCAGGCATCAAGCCGACCACCTTCGGCGAGCTCTGACGCAAGCGAGCGATCTAGCTCCTCGTCCTCAAAATCGTCTGCTTCCGCACCATACGATAGTCACTGTAAGAAAACCTCCCAATCTAGCACTGGGGGACAGCCATCCCCGTCCTCCTCCTATGCTTCACCATTCGACAACTTGAAACCCAGTTCCCATTCGCAGGCAGTCAGGTCCAGTTCCGACCGGATGGGGAGCGGCCGTGGGTGCCCCAAGTCACACGATCATTTACACGATCCCCCTTGTTCAGCTGCATCCAAATCAGGTACCCCTGCATCGACATATAGCCGCAACTCGGAAGGTCTCGGTGGCTCGGTCCACTCTGAATCCTCTAAGAAGACTACTAGTTTTCATTCAGAGAAAACATCCCGCACCAGCACCGATTGGTCACGCGTATCGGACCCCGTTATCCCGCCTCCGTCCAGGCGTTTGCACAAGTCGCCCAAGCCCAATCTTACAGAGTGAGTATTGACAATGATCTGTATGTGGGTGTGCTCACTTTTGATACTAGCGAATCCGTCTACAAGCTCTCCAAGGGGACCGCGAAAGGTAAAAAAGAGCCACCAGGCACTTTGCCCCACGAACAAGATGAGATCCCGTATGGTTCACCACTTCATGCGATCAACACCCCTCGAGGGACCTCCAAGCAATGGATCTTCCCCCTTCCTTTGACACTTGATGAGATGTACCACGGAACAAATTATCGATTTCTCGTGACGAGGGAACTGATGTCTCACCGAACGGAGCAAGTGGAAATCTCTGTAGACATCCCTCCCGGAATGCGCAGTGGTACTAGGATTATCTGTCCGCGTACAGGTCATCAACGCAAGGATGGGACATTCCAAGATGTAATCTTGCTAGTCAAGGAAGTTCCTGAAGAGCGTTTTTCTAGAGTCCAGGACGACCTGTTTATGGATGTCTGCATTCCCTGGGCTGATCCTCTTGCTGACCAAGGAGGCGAGATATGCATCCAAGGAATAGATGGGAAGGAAGTCATCTTTACCTTGCCATATCCGATTTATGACAAGGCTACGGAGGGTCAGGTCCTCGTCAAGGGTGCGGGTATGCCAATCCGAGAAGGGCGTAAGACGATTGGTCGCGGCGATATGATTATCAGGTTAGTTTATCTTGCACGAGGCATGACTCTAATTATATCATTGATGCGACTCTAGATGGCGAGTTGTGTTCGCCAGTCACCAGTCCAAATGGCAGATACTGAAGAAAGCGCTTCGCCTCGATGATTGACCGTCACACGGAAACGACTTATGGTTATGACCCTATGCTAATTGTATTACTCTCGAGACTCGTACATGGACAAGGGCGGTGTTTTGACAGGCGTCGTTCATTATTTCCCGATTTCAGGTTTCATTGTACAGTACTCACGACACATGGAGACTTTGCGTGCAAGATTTACCTCGGAGCTGAGTTCCGCTGGATCCCAGTTCTGGTTAGTCCAGGCTGGCGCACACCAGCACACGTGGAGCAAGTGAGGCGACTCAGTATACGCAGTCGAGAATGTGTCAGAAGGGAATCGCGGATGATACACGACCTGTGTAGCTCTTCTGTTCCCTGAATGTGAATTAACGTTCGGCTATTGCAGGGTTGGAAATGCGACTCCATCCATGCACCGGATCCAGGAGGCAGCGCGGGTCTTTGCACTGGAAAGGATGCGGGATCAATACAGCACCTTCCTGTGGTACACTTGCGAGCGGTGAGCCCCAGTGCTTCTTGGACAGTCTACGGTGGCAGGCGTTGCCTGTGTATCCGAATCTTGTATTTCATTCCACATCAGGAGTGATTACGATGATCCACGCCCTCGAAATGCGACGTGCACGCGGAGGCGTGCCATGAGCCTACATAAACCCACAAACTGCCAGGCGCCTCCTCGTAAACCCATTCTGCACTCACCGACAGTTGAGATTCTAATGCCGCTACCGTTCACTTCAGACCGTAACCGGAATGACTGGTTCTATCAATTGCCTTTGAAGGCGAGTTTGACCACCTGCCGGGTGTGAGCCACTTGACGGGAGACTCATGTCTTTGTTCCAGGTTGCCAACGTTATTGGCGCTCTCTTTGTTATGGGCGGAAACGTATATACGGTCATTTCTCCCTGGGATGTATACTACACAGGCAAAGAAACCTATTTCACGCCTGCGCCATGGTCGTTCTTCATCTGGTAGGTCTCTGAAGTAGATGACAATGCTTGATACCAAGCTGACTTCCCTCCAGGCCACTGATCCATATGTTGATATTGGGCACATGCATCTACCAGTTCTCCGGTCGCGGTAAGGAGATCATCCTCGACCGGATTGGCTGGCGGCTACCCTTGCTGGACTTCCTCAATGCAATGTATATTTACTCCTGGACCATCCAAGAATATCGATATGGTGGGTGTTTAGCTACATTTTGCCTGTTAGTCCCTCCTACCTGACGACTCCTCAGCCTTGGTTTTCATCCTGTTCGCCGTCTCGGTGGTAACTGTGAGTGAACCCTCAAATCCCATCGTCTTGCAGCATTTCCCTGATCTCGCCGTGTTCTTAGCAAATCTATCAAGAAGTCAAAGTTACCGCACTCCGCAATTTTTGCGACGAGGTCTTTCTGCACCTTCCCTTCTCGCTGTATCATGGCTGGACTGTTGCCCTCATCTTCCTATCTGCATTCGAAACATTTGGAGTCGATGCGCTTACAGAGCCAGCTGGTCCTTGGACAAAAACATTTGTATTCCTCTCGTTGTAAGTCCCCTTCTTTGTTTATCTCTTGGGCCGACATTGACAACCCTCTCTCATCTCGTCCCTCTACTAGCTTTCTTCTCCAAGTAGTTGATTTTGCGTATGCCTACTCTGCTATAGAGGGCGATCTTCCCGGATGTCTCGCCATTTCTTGGTTCCTGTTCGCTGTCGTCGTTCACCAGAGCAAAGAGCGCTCTGGATTCATCCATTGGAGTGGACTTGGTTTCGCGATCTTCTCTCTCTGCTGGATCATGCGATGTGTGATCGGGTTAGAGTTGAAGTTTCGGGGACGCAACAACAGGCTAGGCATCGGGGAAGAGACGTCTCGTCTCTTGGGTGGTCACTAGGGTGGAGGACTGTTGTATCGAATAGGGTTGTGGATAGCCCTCTCTTACTCTCATAGTCTGGTCAACCAGACCAATATCTTCGTTTTCGTGCTTGTATCGATGATAACTCGTACTAAACCATAACCATCCCCATTTATTCTCAGCAATTTAAATGTGGCCTGCGCTCAGACCCGGTATAAGATGTAATACAACACGAGCATAACAGCGGACGGCATAACAAGTCACAAAAGGAAAGGACTTCTCATGAGACACTAGTATCAAACATCACAGCATATAACCAAGGAACGACGGGAAACAACAAACATGAGTGATTCACAAACTATTCAAGCTTCGCTGTTAGTTCTGCTTTACTTGGAGGAGGTAGGCCGACGAAGCCAGGAGGGGCAACCCATTTCTTAGTTGGGGAGTTGTGGGCGCTGTGGCTATCCCCTTTGTTGGACTTCGCGGGTCTTAGCTTGCACAATGTGGTTGGAGGGGGACCAACGAGTCGAGACACGGTCCAGGGCAGTTCAAATTTGGCTATATTGGCCCATTGAATGTACCGCGATAATTCAAGATGAAGGGTAGGATAGTATGCCGTGGATGCTTTGCGAGAGATCTTCAACGGGCATGAGCATACTGGTTCAGAGGAAACCAGATTAGCATACCAAAATGATTCGCTCCAGACCCGAAGCAAACAAGTCTGTGTGAAAACGATGAGCAGACATTTCATTCTCCTTGAGTAGATTGAGGTCGTGAACAGATCTCGAAATCGCGTTGATGAGCTTAAGGTGGGTTGTCTACGCCGAATAGTAAGCAACATTCATGCAACATGTTGATGAACATACAAAGTAGCCCATCGCTTCAAACTCCACTCCGCCAGTCATACCTCCTGGCGCTTTGGGTTTCTCAACTTTTCCTTCGTCGACTTCTGAGAGATTCCATATGGTATTATTCGGATGACAGAATACCCAAAAGTAGTCCCTGCAGATGTCAGAAAGCTCCTGTAAATATGATTTGTATATTCTTGGACGATGCAATGATTCAATGAATGCGTGTGGGGATACTGGGGATGCGGGTGATTCTGTGGGCGGAGGAGCTGGCGTTAACAAGATAGCGCGGATAAGTGAGAAGAGGCTCTTGTGGGGCATAGGTAATGTGATGACATTGCTGGGAGGTCCTGACGATCCCCATGCTTCGCGACGAGGACGTCCGCCAGATGAGGGAAGAGATGACGCTGGATAAACTTCAAACAAGATAAGAAGCAGCTCAACGATCAGCTGACGAGTCGCCACATCGCCAGGTTTCTTGTCAGAGTAAAGCAATGAGATCAGCTGGACAAATGGAGTTGGACAGGAACTTCGGAGCGCGAAGCACCCAATGGAGGACGTGGAAAGAGCCTTGAAGCACCGTAATAGCTCGTGAAGCATTTGATCATCATGCTGCTCTTCGCTTTAGTTTGGGTCAACACCGCGTTCACAAAGAGGTGTGAGACTGAACTAACCGCCATTCTACCTCGAGAATTTCATTGAGCCTCGTCAACAACGCGCTATAACCTCCTGAGCGAAGAAAGTCCTCTGTCCAACTGGAACAAGTTAAACCTAGTTTACTAGCAATTACCAAGATAAATAAAGTGCACCTTGCTGCTTCGTTTCTCAGCATGAGTCTCAGCCTCTTGACGACTTCCACGTCAAGTGTTGTGCTGGAAGACGAGGTCAAGATACTACGAAACTTTGTGGGGGACATCCCTTTCCCGAAAGCCTTCTCTTTAGATTTGCTGGACACGAGTTCGGAAGGGATCACAGGGACTTGTGCGCGAGAGAGCGTCGTTGTGGCATCAAAAGACGCTCCTCTCCCGTGGGATTTGTCTAGACCATCCGATGCGTGGAGGTTGGTGGTGCTCTTTCCAGCAAGGGGAGACCCCCAGAGTCCACCTCGCCTTGGCTGGCTGTCGGACTCCATTGTGGAGAGAGGGACATGAGAAGAGATGGACTCGATGCTGCGTGCCTTGCGCAGTGTACGAGAGGTAGACGGATTAGCCGTCAATACTTGAGATGATTTGAGCATGGCAGCCTTCACTGTAGCGTCCATGTTGGCCAGCTTTGGACGGAGAGTGGACGGAATTTGTAGATCATCCTGCTCATTCTGTTTTAGAGTCCGAAAGCTTTCGAGCTGGCATGTCGCTCACCAAGAGTCTGTTGAATGCCTGATTTGTGACTGTGGGTTCGACGGAGACGTCTTGTAGTGCCTTGGTTGTTTTCGACGTGTCGTATTTTGTTTTGTCTTTGTGCGGTTTTGCTGGCCCCACGGTGACCACGTCGGGAACGTTCTCCTTTCCATTGGAGACGTCACCGAGACCGGTGACCATGGTAAATTCTGTGGGAGAAATTCGCTTAGATGGTAATATGCCTTTGAACATGGCTCGTAGTCGTGATGGTAAAAAGCTAAAGAGGGACGAGCGGGGCCTGCGCGGTTCAGATTGTCGACGCGCCAGTCACGTGCTGATTTATTTTGTAGATTTATTTACGGATATAAATTACATAATACCATCGCCTAATGGGCGCTGTTTTAAAAAAGCCTTTTGCGCACTGGCACCGACGAGATCTGATTGGCTGCGCAATGGGCGCAATTTCCGTGTGCTCGGTATATAGCCCCCCCATGGTCTGCCCACCCTCCGCGTTTCCAGTCGCATCTTGTCTTCCCGAGCCCGTACGTCCCCCTTCTTCACTAATAAAGTGGCTATAGGAATTTGCGGAACCAACTATCGAAGCACTACTACCTTAGGTATTCGAACCATCACAATATATAAGGTGGGGTAGAGTAAGAACTATGCGGACGCGCGGATGGGCTAATCATCTCCGTCCTCGACTCAGACTAGCAAAAGCAGATTTCTCCCTTGGACATGCAAGAGGTCGCGCCATTCCACTATACCTCCTCTCGTATCTCGCCGTTGCCAGGCTGTTTCCATAACCATCAGCGCCTGGTGGACGTTCCCAAACTGACTCTGCTGTCCAACCAGTCTCGCTCTGAGTATCTCCCGCTTCACAGGGTCGTCCGTTAGGCACCCCGCCAAACATACCGGGAACACCAACGTTCGATCGAGCGCCGACATCGGGAGCTGACGTATAAGCTGGGCGATGACATCGATGGACTGCATGATTTCTGGAACACCTGCGAGCGTTTCAGTGTGTTCTCGTATTCACAGCTGCCACTCTTACCTGGAATTGGGTCGCTCAGGACTGTGTGCAGGTACAAGAGTGCTGCCTCCTGGTATATCTTCGCCACCAATTGTCGCGAGTCGACAACGGCGGCAATTCCTGGTAGTCCCTTCAAGTTTGGGTCCTCACCAAGAGGGAGGTCTGGGTGCAGTGGAGTTTGATCAGGTTCCCGAGGGTATATTGGCTCGCATGAACGCAGGTGGCTCTCCACGATGTTCCCGCGCCGAATTAGCTCTTTCACGCTCAGGCAGCCTTTCCGTATCTCTTGTGCTTTCCAACACGAGAGGGTAGAAATCTCGGCAATTCCAAGCAATACTTCGTCCGGACATCCAGTAAGACTGTCCACCCGGAGGTCTGAATCCTCCTTGGAACTCATACCCGAAGTAGCCGACCAGAAGCCTCCTCCCCCTCGGTACAATCGTCGATAGAACGCCAGGTGTTTGGGTATGGTGTGCAGGGTGATTGTTGACATGACATCCAACCACTATTGATGATGGATCAGTCACAGGTCGGGCGTTGTTTCAGGTGCGCTCTCACCATCGTGGCTTTCAGTGCTACCCGCGCGGCTTGGCTCATGCTCATCATGGCCAGTTTGGGGTTTTCATGTGATGGGATTCCAGTTTGTGCCATCCAGTCATTGGCGATATCAAGCATCGGCCGCCAGTCGGTCACGCCTCCGGAAAACAAGGAGAAGCCAAGAAGGTGTAGCGCAGCATTGGCGTCACCTTCCGTCAACACTCCTTCTCGAGATTTATACAGCTGTGCATGGGCAGTATCATAAAATATTATTGCTGGCGAGTTCTCCAGAGTGCTGTTTACTGTTTCTAGCCCTCTGGCGGCCCGAATCCGCATGTTATGGAGACTGGCTAGGGCACATATGGCGTTTGTCAAGGGACCCTGTGGATTTTGAGATACGACCTTGCGCGCGTTTGGTCAGTTGGAAATCAGTTGGAGACTCGCCAAGGAAGCTCACAGAATATATTGCATTTGCAGCCGAGTTGCCCGTGAAAGCGAAAAGCGACTTTCTGACGTGTTCAAAGTAGTAAAACACGTGTTCACTTTGAAGTGGATGTGCTGATAACGCGGTAGCTTCAGGGTTAAATCCGAGCATCTGTGGAGTGATGCCATCAAAATTATGGTCAAAGAGACCAAGGTCTTGAGGCGACGGGTGCGAGGAAGAAAGTGAGGTGGATGGTGTGTAAGGGGAGCGATTGATGAGCTGCGGTAATGAAGGGTCAATGAGTGGCAAGCTCATGTTGAAAGGTGAGCTGAGTGGCAAGCCTGAAAGTTCTGTCTTTAGTCGCTGGAGAGGACCCCATGGACACTGCTCACCAAACATGGACATCATTGGGCTTTCGCCTTGACCTTGCCCCTGGGCGGTGTCCACGATTGTCAGATTAGGCGTGCTAGCGTCACTTATGAAGGCAGGCATCGTCGATCCGTTTGCAGGGCCCTGATATTGTTCTGTGGCAAAGACGGTCGAGGAAGAGGAAGAGGAAGAGGAGGCCTGTATGATAGAAGACCGTGGTTGACCACGGATGAGTCCAGCTCTGGTCAATTTCGCCTTGATTTCTGCTTTATAAGCCTCCACGGCGCGCTTATCCTGGGGACGGGGTTCATGGACGTCAACAGAAAGTAGAGGAGGGACGTACGCGCATCCAATCTGGACGTCTTGGACCCCATCCGAGACACTCGATTTGGAGTCGCCTGCATGTATGACAAGAGTCACCTTCGCGCTGTTCGTCGCATTTCTTCGAGGGTGGTCAAGAGGCGTATGTGCGCCGTGGACTGGATTGACTCACTTTTCTGCGCAGTCGACAGGTCCTGGTAGCCGGTTGTCAGCCGGCGGCAAGGATGAAGAGACGAAGGGGGGTCACGAACCAACAACCACCCCTTCCTGCTGACGCTGGCCGAGGAAGGTCGAGGGACATTCTGTTGGGTGTTCCGCGGGAGCTGAGTGAATCGGCACCGTCTGGTGGTCTTGGTGCGAGGGAGGTGGTGAGAAGTGCGGGGGAAGTGTTGCTGGAGGGAGTTTCTGGGGAGGGAGACTGACTGCCGTTGGAGCAAGTCGATTTGCTGTGGGCCATGGTGGTACGTATCGAAGCGTCCAAAGTGGAAAGCTTGTTATTAAACAGAGGTGAGGCGTGGATTGTCGTCGGATGGGGGGGATCGGGGGATGAACAAGGAAAATCGCCGATGGAGGGGGGTAGTCGGGGATATAGATTGTGCAGACACGCAAAGGAGAATGCGGCGTGATGGCATTGACACGGGCAAGTTAAAGAAGCTGATCAAACCATAGGAAGAGTGCTAAGGGGCCGAAAGTCTGCATGAGACCATATCGGTATGTTGTACGGTCATTGGGTACGG
>JBBPJS010000589.1:0-15289 GCA_038088835.1 Singerocomus rubriflavus | reverse complement strand
GCCTTGCTGGGTTTGGGTAGTCGGAGGCGGGGGAGAGTGGAAAGTAGTCCGAGTGCATGCAGTGGGAGGAAGAGATGAGAGAGAGGAAGAGAGGACGCGCGAGCTCTTTATCGGATCCGTGGCGCGCGTAGAGACGCGGATTATATATTGGACGACCAGGTGGCAAAATGTCAGAGATATTCCAAGAAAGGAAGGTACATGGTCTGACGTCACTGATGACGCGCCAGTCGGGTCGGATTTCGCGCATCGCCTATCTGCGTATCTGCGCGCAGCGCATATTTGGCGGTTGGGCGGCTCAGCCATGACGTACACCAATGTACGACTACCACGGCGTGGCCCTCCTCGCCCTCGCACATGCAGCCTTCCACCCCCTCGTCCTCGACCTCCTCCTTTTGCTACGTCGAGATACCCCCGCCATCGCCGCGCTTTCCGTCCCTGTCCTGGCCGCCGTTCTTGAGGCGGAAACAGCCCTCACGCACCGAGCACGAGCACGCAACACTACCCCCCGCCGACGCTCCAGACACGCATGGCATCCACATCCAATTCCCACCCGAACATCGCCATTCAAAGACGAGTCGCAAGCAGAGCCTCGTCCACTTGCAGCAGACCATCCGTGTCGCGGTGCAGGATGCTGGCATGTGTGGCTCGCCCGGAAATGTCGCACACCCTGAGATGCATCACCGCACTCGAGGATACCAGACTGCGGATGCCTTGTTCTCCGGCACATACGGCCAGCTGATGGCTGCCTTGGAGGGTGCAGGCCTGTCTGCAGTACCCTGCGCAGGCGAGACCTTGTCAGAGTGTGCGTCGTGTTCGACTTGCGGGAACTCACCATGCACTCAATTCCAAACGTTTCAGACACCCGTTTGGGTGCCCTATTTGTCGCACGCAACGACGTCAGTGGTGTACAATTGAGAAAGATCACCTTGTGGGGCTGATTCGTCGACGTCACACTACCAGAGAGCTTGGCACCTTTTTGCTGCGTCCTCTCTGATTCCCCAAACATCGCGGCAAGAATTGCAAAGGAGTCGCATTTGCTTTCTATATAAATTGTATTGTTTGTCATTGCTTGTCCTTTATCTAATCGAGTGTATCCTTGTCGCTATCGTCGCGCACGGTCTACATGGCTGATATCGAGAGGCACCTGGTCGTGCTTGGTGCCGGTGTCGTTGGATTGACTATAGCATACTTGGCTGCGACAGATCCAGACGTCCCATTCAGAGTGACCGTCGTCGCACGAGACATGCCAGAAGACATGCACTCGCAAGCATGGGCCAGTCCTTTTGCCGTACGTTGCTCCCCCCCCCCAATGGTCGCACACGCTCAGTCTCTCTCAAATAGGGTGCATCTTGGGCACCTCTTCCGGCGGCAAGCACAGATCGACGGGTGTACGACTGGGAGGTGGTATCGTTGTGAGCTCGCTTGTCACGAGTGATCCCGACTCGTCCTAACCTTGCCAAGTAACAAATTTTGGGACATGATTCCGACTGGCTTGGTAAAGGTCCGTGCACCATGCTCGACCATTTTGATCAAACCAGGCTAAATGGCATCAAGAAACTACCGTCCAAGATCTATTTGAAGCGAGTTGTGGACCCTTTGAATCTATGGTGGAACAAACTCGTTCGTGAAGTGAGCCACCAACTCACCCTGTCCAACAGAAAAACGTTCAAATAACACCCTTTCAGTTCTGCGAACTCGATCGTTCAGAGGTACCAGAACCATACACGTCCGGAGTTGGCTTCTACACGATATCAATAAATCCGCAAGAATACCTGCCCTGGCTCAAGTCCGAGCTGTTGTCTCGCCGCGTTGCCTTTGAACGACAAGAAGTGAAAAGCCTGGAGGAGCTGCGGCCACTGGTGGGCTTTGACGGCATTCTTGTGAATGCAACCTCTCTTGGTACGCACCGTAAACGTGAGATTGTTGCGAAAATACCTAGGGATATTTATCCTAGGCTCGAGATCTATTATTGGTGTGGAAGATACAAAGTTATACCCAATACGTGGCCAGACGATCTTGGTAAAATCATCCGAGATACATCAATTTTTAGCCATAGAGGGCGGTATGTATGTTTGTAGACAGTGCTATTAAGACAGTTTATTAAATGGATCAATAGACGATCATTCAACACAAGGCGGAGAAGCGACATACATTATTCCACGTCCTGGAATAATACACACGGATACTGTTCTCCTGGGTGGGACATTTCAGTCTGGAAACTGGGACACCTCTCTTCACATGGATGTGGCTCAACGCATCTTTGAGCGCTGTGCTGAAATAGCACCCTCACTCAAGGACAGCGAGGTTACGAAGGTCTTGAGGCACCAAGTAGGATTAAGGCCAGCAAGGGAGGGAGGAGCACGGGTCGAGGTGGAGATTGTCAAGTTTCCTCTCGGTAGCGCACACAAACTTGTCCCTTGGAATCCGGCACCTTTGGACGACGGAAGCATGAAAGTAGTGCACGCATATGGATTTGGGTAGGGATCTTGTTTCAATACTAAGAAATCGCTACTGATCGATTTCTTTGCAGTTCGGGAGGATATCAGGCGTCTTGGGGAGCCGCAGCGGACGTGTTGAGGCTGGTCAAGGGGGAGTAGTAGAAAGAACACGACCACGTGACCTTACGCGTCGGGTGTTGTGTACCATTGTTTGAATCCACGGCCCTCACAGCGAGGGACTACCACAACGCTCATCTGGCAGGTTTGCCATTGTCCTCAACGTCGGACCATGTCCCTCATAGATCTTGGAAAGAATGATATCTCAGAAGAAACTCAGGCTTTCAAGGACAAGCTTGCCAGTCGAGGTTGGCTGGATCATCAGATCATTGTTTACAACCAAGCTTACCCACCCATACCCTAGACACAGAAACTGCGGGACTACGGACCCAACTTATGAGACGCGAAGCAGAACTGGAGGAGCTGCAAGCAACGCTCAATGAAACCGTCTACAAGGTAGGAAGTCTCACAGCTCGTCGTATGCTATCCCCATTGACACCTTCGCAGCTAAGTAAAGAAGCCGAGCGAGCCTTTCAATTAGAGGAAGAGGTTTCCACCCGGTCTTCTGAGCTCAAGACGGAGCGGATTTCTCTCCAGAATACTCAATTAGCTCTGCAGTCTGCCCAGGAGAAACTTAAAGCCGAGGAGCGTGCAAAAAGGGAACTCGAGTCGACGCTTGACACAAGGCATCCTGCGAGCGTCTGGGCAGACACGCACGTCATGGTGCGTCAACTACTACGTGTCAGTTAAAGCTCTGCCGAACCTATCATCATCAACCTTTCAGAGCGAAATCCACGACTAATCAGCGCTCAGCGTTACCATCGCACCCCATCGCATCGCATCGCAAGCCCATCCAGGCATGACCTGTCAAACTCCCAAAAGCAGAAAGCTACCCTCGTGGTCTTACGCGGGCGGTCCTTTTCTTTCCGCTCCTTGACGCAAGGAGGGAAGGGATTGAGAACACTTGTCGCAGTATCCCAGCTCGCTGCTACAAAAAAATACGAGATCGTGAGTGGCGAATGAGACCATGCCAGCATCACGATCAAACGATGAACCGCTCAATCCCGAGTCGACCGTGCTGTCCCAAGCAACATGGAAGGACAGTATCTCATGCAGGCGATCAATTGGCAATAGGATTTCTGGGGCCAGTTGCTGGCGAACGTTTAAACGTGTGGCACCAATCCAACACGGAAAACAAAAGGGTCTGAATGTAACCGAGGGCACATGTTCAGTGCTGGCTCCCCATCATTAAATAATCAAGCAATAAACCTTATCAGACTATTTCCTCAAGGTCGGACTACCATCGTGGGCATGAACCATTTAATGCGCAACATGCCAGGACGTGAGAAGTGGAGGAACTCTGGATGCAATCGACCCGGTGGCAACAAGAGTGGCGGCGTCCTTTGAAATATTCGTGCTCATGTCTGTCGTGCTGTGGGAGAAACGGGTTGCTGTCTGTATCCTTCAAGGGACGTTAATTGAGCTACATGCGAGAAAAGGGCATAAAAATGTCAACACACCATGTCTGGGGCCTTCCTCCCAGGTGTACCTAAATATTTCAATTTTAATTTATGGCAAGTCAGCGCCATGGTCTGTGGGTGGAAGATGGAACCATCAGTACATGAGGCACAACGGCCGAATGGAAACGCGGCTGAGGATCGGACGGACGACGGAGCAAGTCGCGAGAAAGGGGGAACGGAATCAGAAGTTGCTGGCGAAATGATGAGAGCTAAATAATAAAATAAATGGGTGTGAATAGATCATACGTGAAGATTACGCACTCACACCGATGAAGGGTCTGGCCAGATAAATGTATTTTCCGAGGTATACAACTCATAAGAACACACGAATCAGAGGATATGGATGGAAGATGCGGAAGATATTGATATTGCAAAATCTCAACGACCGCAAGCACCGGTCGATAAGCGCGCGATTATCGATAGCCAAGGCTTCCAGAGGACCCCCGAGCCGCCACAGAAGCACAGAAATTTTTCAGAGGTGGACGAACTTGACATCCTTCTATGCCGCACTGTGACACCGTGTTATATTTGCACCGTGTTCCGGAATATCGGTGTTGAGGGGTCTGCGTGTGAATGGACATTGGGAAAACGCACTAAAGTTCAATGATTGCATGCTTCCAGTGGGATGCACTGATGCAAACGGAATGAGTACTGGTAAGCACTTTGGTGCATTGCGTCCCGAAACGGAGCTGGTGTTGACCGGCGACCACTGAGCCATTGAGTCAGTGCATTGAATAACTGTTGGGTGCAACCTGGAGGGATTGAAATTGTCACCCTTCCGAGTGACATCCACCTAGGGGTTCTGGACACGAAGCAGAATGACAAGGACTTGGTAGAAGCAAAACTTCATGTGATAAGAATTATGATTATTCCGCTACACCCAGACTCGAGGGCCTGCAAGAAAAACCATCAGCTGGCGATGGTTCGTACGGGAATTAGGACTGGCTGTTCGTTCGAGGAAGAGCACCGCATTTGCACACCAGCCTGACGAGTGACCCAGTCAATTTGATGTGCCCAACTTCATGTCACGGATATGAACAACACTGATGGTCCCCTCACCTTCCTTCGAAGCTTGCGCGCACACTCCCTAAAGGTCTAAACAGGGTTTGACACAGATAGCATTCAGGTGGTCACCGAACCAGACAATGGAGTCAACCTACATTACAGCTCGTCTCTTATGTCATGGGACCCATCCTCTTCCTCCTCTTCCCAATCTTGATCACTTTCCTTCTTTGCTTCCCCATCACGCTTCAGATCAAACACTGCACTTCGTAGCACGTCTGTTAAACGTGCATACTCGTCAGCGGTCACATCACCCTGGACCGATCCATCCCCATTGCCATCCATTGGTATTTCCTCCAGGATCTCGATGACAATTTCGCCATTTTCACCATGATTCAGGAAGACTTGAGGGTTGTTCCCGCCAAGTCCTTGAATTTCAGAAGATTTCATCAAAGCTTCTACGGCCCGTTTCCAAAAGTCACCCCATTGAGCGTCTTCCTTTTTATCAGAGTCTGATCCTAGCGGGCTTAGAGGCGGCGTCGAAGTAGATATAATGAAGCGGGATTCGCGATTGAGGAGATGGAGAGGGTGGTCAGATTCATTCACGTTCATCTGCTGGCCCGTCTGTCTCTGTTCAAGTTGTGTTGACTCTGAAGGAGAGACACGGTCTAGAGTAGAGTCGATGATTTGCCGGCAACGGACGAGTGACTCGTCACGAGTTTCTAGACGGGATCTAAACCCAGGTTCACCGCACAAGCGCGGGGTCTGCACTACGAGTACATAGGAACATGTTTTCGCTTCTCGGACGAGGAGGATGGAGTCCGTCATCGTCATCGAGCAGTGGAACTGATCATCATTCATTGAATGAGTTCTGGGACATGGATGGATCTGACTTGCCTGGACTTCTACTTCACGCGGTTTCCCAGTTTTATCGCAATATGTGCCATCACCCCATCGTTGTACAAGGTAGCGAGATCCTGGACCGTGTGCAACCTCCAAGTGTGCAGCATGAGGAGGTTGTTCAGCGATGGCCACGTCTGCTCTGCTATCCAGTACGACTGGAGAGCGACCCAGCGTGAACGCTTCCCACTAGACAAATCTGAGGATACAATTCCAGAGAGACCGAGGAAACTTGCCTGTGGATCCTCAGCAGGCTCATACGGCGCTGAATGCGTGGAATTACTTGAGCATGCCAAGCTATTAATTAAACATGCGTTACCTGTGGGAGGTTGTGCGGGAACAAGTTCTTTGAACTGTCGGATTTCCTTGTTGTGACAATACGAGTATGTGAACCAGGTTTGTCGGTACTAACGGGGAAAATCAGAACCCGACCGCGCTGTCAGATACGATGATCGCACATAGAGACATTTTCCAGACAAGGGTTGTAGCAACGACCAGCTGTTACGGAGCGTCGCGTCACCATCGAAGTCTTCTGTGGTAGTACCTGTGTCACGTGCGGGTGGAATGAGGCAAAGAAACTCGTTGGCTGGTCCCATCTTGATGTGCTGAAGAGAATAATCCGAGGTCTCCAACTGCGCCATATCCCGGCCACGTCAGTTGAGCGAGTCTGTCAACACAGGTCGGACACACAGACATTGGACGCTCCGTGCAGGGAGTCAACCTCAGCACTACCTATTTCCTTGATGCTGGTCTGGGAGTGCCACACAGGTGGGTCCCATGATTCGCCAAGGAACTCCTGCTCACCACCCCGCAAGCCAACCTGGATCCAGCGCTGGGCAGTTTCATTCAAGACAGGAAGGTCGTTGAGGAAGGTGACACGGTACTTTGGGAACGCGTAAAGATCCTCAGGACCCGAGTACAGTAACCGCGCCTTCCCAAGCGCGATGGGCGAGACGGCGAGGGCAGCAAGGGCAGAGCGTCTCATCGGAAAGAGTAGCGATTTGTAGTCGTCAAACCCATTCCACGTCGCCGCTAATTATATCGCCGACTGAAAATGGAAAGCCGGCCGACTCCGCGGCCCGACGCGGTGCGGTAGGAACACGCGCAGAAAAAAAGAAAATAAATTAAAAATTAAAAAAAGGATGGTCACCTGTCGTATCTTTTGTGCATGTGCGCTGTTCGCACCAGGTTTTCGCGCGGAGGCCATGCAACCTCCAATCGCCGATCAAGGTTCATGTGTCTGGTCTGAGTGAGAGGCCCACCGAGTCTTGTCAGCCCGCCTGGGAGGACAGGAATGAATTTTCTGCGTGCTTCGCCGGCATAATTACGTACGTATTCCCCCGAATATCAGGGGTTTAAAATCTTCGAGCAGATTGCCCGACGATAATAATAAATCCTAGTTTTGGTCAGAATTCCACGCGAGGGAAACAATTGCAATACACGTCCCAACTATATTCGGTAGGGGGATAATATTCCGTTAAAACGAGGGCTTCACCCTTTCCCCGCTTTTCTTCTCTCCTCGACGCGGACGCCCCCCGCCTGCAACTCGTCGTCGTCAAGCTCCCGTGATCACCATTCCCCCGTCATCCACACATGTCCGCCTCCCCACAGCAAGAAGACCCCGCGGACAGATATGACGAAGATATCGAGGAAAATGATCAGCCAAACCCAGAGGAAATAGAGGGTGAGCTCTTGTCCTCTCGTCTCTCTAGCACTCGTCTCTGCACGCTCACCATTTTTTCAAAATTTCCCGCTCGCTTCTTTAGCCGCCACAACACCCAAAGACGCGCAACCTGCCAAAAAAAGAGGGCGCGGTCGTCCAAAAGGCAGCAAAAACAAGAAATCAGGGGCTGCATCTGCCACCATGGCCCTCTCAGATGGGACACCCGCAAAGAAGAAAAGGGGGAGACCACCCAAAGTATATCTTACTCTTACTCACCTCCCCTGTTCCTGATTCTCCGACTCACCGGCTTCCCGTACAGGAAAAGAGACCGGACGATTCAGGTGCTGAGGAGCCCCCTGCGAAGCGGAGACGTGGCCGCCCGCGTAAGGAGCAGAAACAACAAGAAGAAGTCACCCCAGTGGCCACGTCCGCTGCGGCCACCGGCGAGAGTGTGGGTGAAGCGAGCGCAAAGAAGAAACGAGGTCGGCCACCCAAGAAGACTTAGGCCATCTCTTCTTTCCTCTACGTCTACCACCGCTTTCGATTATGTTGCATTTCTTGCTTTCTTGTATACCGGATCCTTACGACAAAGCACGACTATTGACTGCTTTCTGTGTTTCTACTAGGTAAAGCTTACGTAGACTAAATAATGGCGCATCTCTCGGGGGTTTCTTGTCCTTGGATGCACTCCCCGACAAACCGTACACATGCCTCTGCTTATTTTTATCTCCCTGTGAACCGTCGCGCCCATGGCCAACATCCAGCCCCTTTCAGAAACATGTGTCGCCAGTCAGCTCTGCGGGATATCCTCGTGTAACACCGTGCCAAATTAATCACCGTTCAGTGCCCTGGGTCGCGACGGGAGAAAATTATAATTGAAACCATGGCTAGTGGTAAAATATACTACCACCGTTTCTCCGTAGACCGAGAGAAATAGCGTACAACGAGGATCCACGAGGTCTACAGAGTGGACACGTCAAAAGTCCTGTCACCGTAGCCAGTGCACAGCGTGGAACATGACATAGAGCCCTGTAGCACCAAGCACCACGCTACCGAGGCTTTCCGCGCAGGAAAGTAGGGCGGACTGCTTCGCCACCTTCTTTCGAGCCGTCGCGTAACTAATATCTGGACGGAAGGTGACCATCGTGTAGAGGGGCAGCCATCCTGTAGGGTTAGGAGATGGGAATGGGACAGTAGCCAATGACCCCGTGACCGAAGCCAAGACATCCTTGCTGGAAGTGATGGTATACAACAAGTCGTCAAGTGCCTTCTTGAAGAGGTACATCGGTGTTGTCACAGAATGCCGCATTTCGATACTGTAGCAGTCAACAATAAACGGAGACCCTAGTAACGGATAATGCACTTACTAATTGTCCATGGCAAGTTCACAGATGGCAACAAGATCCTCGTGCCTTGTTTCAGTGTACTTGGACAGGGCGCTGGACAGCCTCGTGTCCGTGAGTTCTTGTTTGCCTAGATGGGTTGGGAAGGTGCAAGGAGCCACGCCCTCTTGCAGAAGTAGTGTCCGTAAAACCCTCACATCCTCCAGGCCACAGTTGAGACCTTGTCCATAAAAGGGTACCATGGAATGGGCAGCGTCACCTAATATTACGCACCGATCCATGTAATGGTATGGCTTTGCCTATTGGACATCGGATCTCTGAGATCCTTGGTCGTTGGACACGCTCAAGTAAGGCGCACCTTGATACTTATGAGTGGGCTACGGGGGTTCTTGACAAAATCGTCCAGTAATTTGTCTTCTCCGAGCAGGGGGAGGGCATCTGAAAAGTGTGTCCTGAACCACGATAAGATCGCTTCGCGACCAACTAAGCGATCAAACTCGATGGTGGGTGCGAACAGCGTGCATGTGAAAGACCTATCCTTAAAGTGGAGTAAGCTGGCAGGCGAAAAAAAAATGAAATGGCATGCATGTACTTTATTTGGGAGTGCAATGAGCATGAAGGAGTGGCGAGGCCAAATGTGGAGGTGATTCGGATCAAGCATGAACACAGGCTGGCCATGCTCGTTACGGCCTGCCGGCATTTTGAGTTCAATATATTCATGAGGAATATATTCCTGCTGGAAATTCATTCTATGCGTTTCTAGTCAGCGTCCCTAGGACATCATCCAGCAAGCAGGCCGACACACCTTACAACCCTCATTAATTGTCGTCGGACGACGGAGAAGCTACCGTCTGCACCTATGCACAGATGAAACGTGGCTCGCACATCCGCCTCTGAATTTGTATCTCGGATAACCATCGTCCTGTTGTCGAAATCGATGGAGAGAACCTTGTGGCTGAAGAGCAAGCGAATATTTGGAATGACGGACGCCTCCTCAAGCAAGCTCTGATTGAGAAGGGCGCGATCTATGGAATTGATACACTACAAGAAGGGGACACCCCAAGGTATTCATTAGTATATACCCGATAGACACGCGAATGAGACCACACGCTCCAACCAGCACATGGGAATCTGCCCACCTGTCCGTCTTTATCATATTGTTGGCTATGTTGATTTCCGAGAACGTCGTGAATCATGCGACCACGCATTGGAATAACAGTCTGTAAGAATCTGGCGGTGGCGGCTGAATCCACCGTTTGCAAAGCAGCGATTCCACGAGATGATATCGCAAGGTTAATCGAGCGCTGCTGCATAGCGACCTTGGAGGAAGGAAGCCGTAAATCTGGAGGAGTTGAAACTAATTTGTAACTAGGATACAAATCAACAGCCTACCAGGCCGTGCTTCATAAATGATGGTATTCCAGCCCAACTTGGCGAGGCATATTGCCGCAAGACAACCCACGGGCCCTGCGCCGACGACAACGACTGTTCGCGCTTTATCTACGTGGTCGTCTTGGTTCATGGTTGAGGATGTGTACAGGGTCACAGCCGATGCCTGGGAGGTGTCGTTTTCACACCTGATGTGGTAAGCCGCCACCGGATCTGAGATGTTTTCGTCATGTAGATAATCCCATCCACCTCGAGCATGTCTCTCGCCGACCACGACGACCTCGCCGTCCCCCTCGCCGACGACCAGTTCTTCATCCCAGCGAACAAGGCTGACGGGCCCCAGCTTTCTGAGCACAGTGGTTGGCATCAGCCGTTCTTACCGGGTTGGCGGACGTTCACGCTGACTTCTCCCGTGCCGTTCAGGTAACCATCGATGTGCATACCTCTGTGGTAATTCTCTGGGCCCATTAGCTAAACGGTCAAAGGCTCTCCTCGAAGAAGAGCTACACGTATGGGGAACTCGGTGGGCTACCTGCTGAAGATATCCACTGCACAGGCTTATTTACCCTATAAACGCATTCCTCAGGGGTGTACAAGGCCATGTCAAACACCCACATGGCCGTGAATGGGTAAACATCATGGACACAGTCACACCTCTACTCGCTCAATTAGTCGGTGAGTGTACCTCCAGAAAAGACAGTATTTCAGGTATTCGTATATGCATACTTAGGTGCTCAGGTGAAGGAAATTGCTTGTATGGGGACGTTGACCACGAATCTGCATCTCATGATGTCAACGTTTTACACCCCGACTCCTACTCGCTTCAAGATTCTCTGCGAAGGCAGGGCTTTTCCCTCGGATCAGGTGTGTGTAGTCTTTTTTTTTTTAATCCATCCAAGCGATTCAATCAACACGCCTCCATATGCAGTATGCATTTGCCTCGCAAGCTCGCCTACACGGGTATGACCCGTCTCAGGCGATTGTAGAAATGTTTCCCCGGCGTGGCGAATTCACCCTTCGCGAGTCGGATATACTCGACAAAATTGCCAAGGAGGGTTCGTCTATCGCCCTCGTAATCTTCAGCGGCGTGCAGTATTACACTGGCCAGTGGTTTCCCATCAAGGCGATCACTGATGCCGCAAAGGCACAAGTAAGTTTACGAGCCCCTTGTGTGGTTTTACGTATGTACCCCTACCCTGGAAATCCCGATCGCTGCATGCAAGTTTCGGTTGTTCCCGTTGGGTTTTCAAAGTTCAGACGCTAACATATTCCGTGCCAAGGGCTGTATGTGTGGCTGGGATCTTGCCCATGCCATTGGGAACGTTCCCATGACCTTACATGATTGGAACGTTGATTTCGCAGTGTGGTGCTCGTACAAATATCTCAATTCAGGACCTGGCGGCATTGGCGGTCTTTTTGTCCATGACAAGTGGGAACGCGAGAAAACGCCACAGTACGCGTTTTTTCGCTCTTTCTGGTTACAACTTTTCGGAACTGGAATATTAACACATCTTAGGTGTGCAGGGTGGTGGGGACATGACCCCGTTACACGATTTTTGATGCCCTCGAAATTTTCTGCAATCCCCGGTGCCCAGGGGTACCAGCAATCTAATCCATCGGTGTTGACGACAATTTCATTGCTCGGGAGCTTGCAGGTATTCAAAGAAGTTGGCATGATGGGACCCCTGCGCGAACGATCGGTGTTGCTGACTGGCTATTTGGAGTCCCTCCTGGTCAAATCGAAATTTTATATAGCAGCCAACCTGGTCGCAGAGAAATATCCGCCTGAGGGTGAAGAAGCATGGGTACAGAAAGCACAGCCTGCTTTCACAGTCATTACTCCCAGTACCCCAGAGTCGAGGGGTGCTCAGCTATCTTTGTTCTTTTTACCTGCCGGGTCGGGTATTATGCAAGAGATATTCAACTATTTATTATCCAACGGTGTTGTCGGGGACGAGAGGCAGCCCGACGTCATTCGGCTGACACCCGCTCCACTGTACAACAGCAAGCTGGATTGCGAGCGAGCGGCCTTGGTGTTAGAGGAAGGATTCCAGACATTAGTGAAGGAACATAATTACAAGAGGTTACGCATTCCTAGCTAGGTTTCCTCTGCACTTTTGATGTGGCTATTTATCATGGTAATATAGCCGGGACTCTCTAGAATGTTATTGTGTTCTTCTTCCAAGTCGTTGAACGACTTGGAAACCAGACACGATTTTTCTCTGAGAGAATCGTACATTGCACGGCTCTGAAGCTCGTCCACCAGTGTGTCGCCTTTAGAGTGTATGATGAACCAACGTATATGCTGGCCTTTGGGATGAATCGTCGCCTTGAGTGCGGAGACGTCCTCGAAGGAGTGCTTTTTCCCGAATGTGTTTTCAATGAACCAGGACCTGTACTCTGGGAAGCTCGAGAGCAATAAATCGATGTCATATATGCCCTCCGATGTGATGATCTCTGCTGTGGATTGGAAGAGCTCATCGGATGGACAGAGGCTCTCCGTAGCGTTGGGCATGCGCAGAAAGACGGTGCACAGCATATGTGCGGAGCAGCTGTGGCCAATCAGGAAGAGCTTGCTCGGTCTGCGAGGCAAGCGCCCGCCGTTCTCGGTATGCCACGAGAGGATAAATTCGAGAAAGCGGAGGATGTCCTCGGCATGTGCTGGATGGTGGAGGTAGTCGTGTGGCGTGGGGGCGGTGGGCGTGAGACGGTAATTGGGAAGTGCGACGGGGCAACGCGTGGACAAGGCGAGCTTGTGTGCCAAGGCGGCATGATCGGCCTTGTCCTCCCTGATGTCGTGACGATGTCAGTGCGTTCGGGAACGAATGAGAGTATGCCTCACGCTCTCCACGCGCCGCCGTGGATGAAACAGATGAGAGGGAAAGCGTGGTGATGGTACGCGTTGTCGAGGAGGTGCGTCGGGACATGGATGTCGAATGTCTGGAACGTGTTTGGCAATGCTGCTGGGACGTACGGAACGTCGAGATAAGCGACCAACTCCATGCAGACCACAGTGGGGGCGATTATGTAATTATATAACGGCGCGCATCGTGACGTCACTGGTCATTTTCGATCGGAAGGGGTGTCCTATAAATGCGTGCGCTCGTTGCCCCCCCCGCACTTGGTCCCTTCCACAATCATCCCACATAACGATGGCCCTAAGCGCCCCTGACGTGTGCAAAGTGAGCCCATTTCGCATTTGGCGTCTCCATACCTGACGCTTGTCCAAGGTCATGTACGTTCAGGAGTGAATCGACGGGACCCTCGGCAAATGCTCAATTGTTTTGTGTTTCATCCAGTGCCGCAATCATCCTGCCCCCACTCGCCGTGTTCCTCGACCGGGGATTTGGCGCCGACATGGTATGTCTCCTTTTCAGCACATCGCACCCATCTCTTATCCGGCTGCGTGTTTGATAGCTTATCAATGTTTGCCTTACGATTCTCGGTTGGCTGTGAGTGTCACACCCATCCACCGAAGCGTGCTTTCTGACGTACCCTGCACCATACCTTCCTCAAGGCCTGGTGTCATCCATGGTGAGGACTCTGACTCCCGTCTCTCACACTCGTTGACCCTTCCCATAGCACTATATATCATTTTGAAGTACTGAGACAGCAAGGCAGGGTAGTGTTCGCACATGACGTGAATAATTTTGCACGTCCATCTGGGGACTTGGACCTCTCTTAGAGTTGAATGTTGTATACTGTCTACATGGGTCTATTCGCTGTCCTCCTCCTCCTCTTCCTCCTCGTCTTCCTCGTCTTCCTCCCCCTCCTCTTCTTCCTCGTCTTCTTCCTCGTCCTCCTCGGTCACTCGTGGGTTAGCTTTTGTGGAACTCGGTTGTTGTAATACAACATTATCAGGCTTATCATATATCTCCTCAGAGTCTTCTTCGCTTTCCTGTTCGTCAAACTGTCTGATCATGTGAGCTCCCACGGTCCAGCATTTCTTCAGGTTCTCCTGGGACATTGGAGGCTTCGCCCCCTCCCCTTGCGCACTTGGTTTCTTATGCCAGTCCCGGATATCATCTTCCTCTACGATGTCTTCCTGGTATAACGCAGCGAGAATCTGTCCGAAAAGGGGCAGACGGTCCGACGAAGCGCAGTACGCCTACAAGATAATCGGTGTCAGCATTATCGACACATGTATCGCATCCTCATTCTCATTACCTGCAAGATCTCGATGGTCTCCACTGCATCGACACCGCCAATCTTATCAATCAGACCGCCCCACCTATTGATTACAGCGGCGATTTCTCGCCGCTGTGGCAACACACCGCCTTCGACTATCTTGATTCGGCTCACAATGGCTGCTACCACGGCTTCCCTGACCATTCGGAGGGGAACATTGCTCGCCATCCGGAGTGTCTTTAGCTCCACAGAGGCATTATCGACAGAGTGACCTTCAGCAAATGCACGATCCAAGGACTGTTTGACCTCCTGACGGAACTCGGAGAGCGCAGCAGAGTCTGCTTGTGCGACAAGGTTGGTGGAAGCATTCAGGGGAAGAGACGTAGAGGAGGATGTTGGACTTGCACCACCGATCTGGTCTTCGTCCTCCGAGTCTGACTCGGATTCGGACTCTGATTCAGAGCATGTCAACGAGCCTGGGTCCGACAATGCAAGATCAGAGGCATCGTCGCCTAGCCACGATGATCGTTTAGTATACGTTGCGCAAACGGACAAGGACACAGCATACCAATACGCATAAGCCGTTGGTTGTTGGGGTGCTCGACTTGGTCAATGTCTTCATCTTCGTCAATCTTTGGCTCTGGCCATATAATTGCATTGGACCCCAATCCAAGTTTTTCGAGCGCAGCGGGATCCTGACCTGAAATATGATATGAGCACTAGAACAGACCATCTTCCAGCTGGCACTTACTAGCTTCAACATCTTCGTAATCGGAATCCTCCTCTTCCTCGCTCTCGTTGTCCTCATCGTTGTCGTCCTCGTCAGCATCTTCGTCGTCTGTTTCATCG
>JBBPJS010000588.1:0-15297 GCA_038088835.1 Singerocomus rubriflavus | reverse complement strand
CGTATGCGAAACAGGAAGTTGGTGGGTTGCATGTGGGATCTGATGTTGGTTGGCACTTTGAATGGGAAACAGCCCTTGAGCAAGTGCTTGCAATGATTGAGCTGCATCTGGTCCGAGATCCACTTGGCCATTCTGATGGAACAGGACGATCAGTACAGGCGCATAACGTGACCAAGATTATTAATCACGTGGCGTGTGTGAGCAGTGAACATGGGTCGGTGACGCGAACAATGAAAAGGAAGAAAAAATGACAGACTTTTTGAAACATCTTTAGGATATTGGTGACCTGTGCAGCATCGATGAGCGCCGAGTTCTCATTGCTAGAAGCGGGAATGGGGTTGTTGGACGTGGGACCCTGCTGATTAGGCGGTGCTTGAGGATTAACCGGATGGGACATGGTGCCTCAAACTACTGGAGCACGCAGACAATAACCCTTATGTATTGGCCACTCTGGTAGAAGGAGCGAGTCGTGTGCGAGGTAGACCCGGGTGGATGCTGGTCACGGGGTAAGAGTGCGAGGTCACGAGAAAGTCACATGTCGCCGTTTTATTCATCCTATGGACCAAATAAATGCAAAGCTGACGCCACTTTCCCTAGCTGGCAAGGCGAGACCGCCTGAGTCTGTCTATGTTGACTGCAGCCCCGGCAGACGAACGAGAGGGACGCAGCGGAAGTGCGTGGTGCAGTGCCGGCAAGAGGCAGACGGGATTGGCTTGTTGCATGTGGGTCCGGGTGGTGTCGAACCACCGTTGCTTTCACCCTGAGGACAATGGCTCCCGCCGGGAGAAAACATTGCGCGCACACTTCCCTTCGCTAGGGTCATCCGAGTGGGCTCCATCAGTAACATCGTTACAAGTTCAAGGTACGTTATTTGACCCTTAACTCTTGCTTGACACAGGACCCGTCTACCGGCGGACCTTGGTTTTTCGGGACTCTTGAACACACAGCTTCCATCCCGACTCGGCAGGCATACAGTCCCCGGTCGCTTTACTTCCCCTCGGAATCCCCACTCAGTGGCTTCGAGCTTGGCTTAGGTGATGGAGTCAACTCTGCTGTACAGCAAGGCAAAATGCGCATGTGCATGATACCTTCCCACTAGCCAAATTGGCATCAGGCTCACCTTGCCAGTCTTCTGTAATGCTGCTTGGCGGCAGAGTAACTACAAGTACAAAGATTAGGATAAGCCACCAAGGCTACTCCGAAGGTTTCCAATCGGGAATTCAACTGGTGCAGTTTTGACAGACAACAGATGCCAAAATTGACGATGTCAAGGTATAGATAGCGTCACGTTCCTCGTTAGATTCAGAGTTCTCGTTTTACCAGAACTGAAATCATCCCGAGCCGTACAGATCAGAACAACGTCATTCACGCCAATCATGACATTCCGGAGACCAGCTTGCGAGGTGTTTTTCTTGCTTTTTTTTTTATAAAAAAAAAAAAAAGACACAGTTTATGGCGCCTCAAATCACTGATGGACCTTTCGGAAAGTGGCACAGATTCACCCCTGCAGGGAACCAGTCTAGTTTCAACCTCGTGGTTGGGAACTTCTCAATCCCAACACACCAGGGTCTTTATTTCACATTTTCAAGACAGCACTGTTGTTGTCAAAGTACGTGACTCATAATACAAAACTTAAATATTACATAATGCCTCTTTGCAAGAGTATAAAACGAAATACGTGTACTGAGTTGTTAGCTTCCGAGGAATAATAATTTTTGCATCCGAAATGAAATATAACATTATCGTAATGTGGGCGCAGGTACCCAACTCTGCACGACCCTTTGGATGATGGCTGCGTTACATTTGACTCAGGGCATGGTTTAATCCTTGCTGATTTGGCCACACTTTACCCGACAGACTGGCCTTACCTGATTCCTGCAGGTCTCTCCGACTCTTCTCGTCGCAATCAGCTCGGAGCACACCCGCAAATAGCAGTGAATCATATGGGTTGACTCTCACTCGTGTAAAGATATTTGCGCCTTCTTTACCGAGTGTTAAGCGCGTCTCCGTTTCAGGTGCGCGCTTTTTCGGCTTGGCGCCCCCCCACCGTAGGCGATTTATATATGTATCAGGTGTCAGTGCCAACTGCTGGCAACTTCCTGTTCGCCTCTTCTTCTTGTCTGTTCAACTGTAGATTCTTGAACTATGCTGATGAGCCATAGCTTAGATGACCCTCTGTCATGTGTTCTTGCACCCCCTCTCAACGAAAGCCATGACGCAAAGGAGACACGCGAGCGTGCTGAAGCCCAGGCTCGCAAGGTGAGCGATAGTATTGACGAGCAACTTCGACAAGAGCGTGTAGCCTCGAAGAAGAAGAAGAGGCCAGTCAAGGTCCTCCTCCTGGGTCAGAGCGAAAGTGGTATGTGACGCGTCCAGCTTCATTTCTCACTTGATCACCCTACACATTTAAACTGCCAGGCAAGTCGGCCACACTAAAGAGTCAGCTCCCCATCATCCACCCACGTTGTGGTATGCTGACTTCATTTCATGGTCAGACTTCCAATTGCAGTATGCTCGTCAAGAGTGGTCGGAGGCAAAGGCCGCTTGGCGTGCAGTGATTTTCCTGAATCTGATCCGTAACGTCATCGATGTTCTCGACGCACTGTTGCGTGAGATGTCTTTGTCAGATGGTGATGGACGTCTTGCGCACGAAGAATACGTACCAGATTCCGACTGGGAACCTTCTTCTCCCATCCCAACCTATCACTTCACTGACAAGCACCGGCTGTTGAAGCTACGCCTCGCCCCTTTACGCAGAGTTCAAGCCGACTTGGAGAAGATGCTCGGGCAAGGATGCCACGAAGTCTATTCTTGTAACCCTTCTGCGTTGGTTGAGAAACGCGAAACAGGGGGAGCCCAACCCCGAGAATTTGGGATCATTTCTAGGAACGGCTGGAAATCGGCGCTAGAAAAGTTGCGATTGACACAGAAGGGTGGTTCTGATGCTGAGTCCGCTCTGCGACGACGGAAGGAGAAGTATGAATTCGCCGACATTCTAGTTGGCTGCAGGGAGGATATCAAGAACCTTTGGACCGATGGCGCGGTCCAGCAAATCCTGATGGACCGGAAAGCTTATATCGAAGACTCTGCTGGTTTGTGAGTGTTGGAGATATCTTCCTTGCTCCCCCTGTAATGTATATCAAGTTTTTTAGGCGATAGCGATAGAATCACTTCTCCAGGCTACGAACCAAGTGACGATGATATTATTCGTGCCCGACTTCGGACCGTTGGTGTTCAGGAGCACAAATTCGTCATGGGTGATGGTTAGTCAATGTTACCCACTGCCCTTGATACCTCTGACAAAGGAGCTTGACTGTATTGCATTAGGTCAAGGAAGGGAATGGATAATGTATGACTTTGGTGGTACAAGATCGTCCGTGCGTGCTTCATTATGCGAGTCTTGTCATCTCTGAATGTCTCATTTCAGCGAAGAGTTTGGGCACCATACTTTGATGACGTCGATACGATCATATTTCTGTCTCCCGTATCCTGTTTCGATGAGAAGCTGCGCGAGGACCCGAAGGTCAACCGGCTGGAGGATAGCTATCATCTCTGGCGATCCGTCTGCTCCTCTGAGCTACTCGCAAAGACGCAAATCATCCTCTTTCTCAATAAACAGGATCTCCTTCATAACAAGCTCAAGCGAGGGGCGCGGATAAAAGATTCCTTTCCGAGCTTTGGTGACCAGAAAAATGATGCCATCACTGCCTTGAGATGTACGTTCGTTCTTGCAGAAATGTGCTATAGGCTTGACCCGTGCGCGCGCACGCTTTTCTTTTTCCTTTCAGATTTTCAGTCACGTTTCAAGGAAATTTTTAAATTAGTTTCGCCGGAGCCACGACCATTCTTTGCTCATTTCACAGCAGTCATTGTGAGTCTGTCCCGCCAACTTCCGCGTACTTCCATGTGCTTGTTCCCTTCCCTGGGAAATTATATTTTCTCCTTTGTTTACTCAGGCCTGACCCCCTGATCGTCTCCCAGGATACCAAGGCAACCGTAGCAACATTGAAAGTAGGTGGGTGCCTCCGCAGCTTTCATTGTATTTCCGGGTGGATGCTCATTAATGTTGTTCCTCAGTGCAGGATAGCATCTTCAGGACATATCTCAAGAATGCAGATCTATTATGAAACATTATATGTGAGTATGTGTAACTTGTGGAGTGTACCCTAGATTGCTTATCCCATGGCCGACATTGTGGACCCCACGAGGCAGTATATCCTTGTATGCCATTAGAATAGATAACTCTTTCCCTCTTCACACCCAAAGGCAGTTCACTTTTCTCTAATGTGTCTAATAGCAAACGTAAAATGCTGTTCAATGTATCTACACACATTGCTAATTCTATGATGGCCGGCTCTCTCCGTCGTCTCTCCCAGCCCCGTTTCGAAACGTCGGTGTGCCCAGCCCGCGTTCTGAACGGCTCTCTTCTTCAGGGGACTGTGTCCTGGGGAATTCTTGAGGAGATGACCCGGTTGAGACGTGGGGTGTGAGGTCGACCGCCGGGCTATCCGGTTCTTCCTCCAAGCCACGAGGGGCCTCGCCTAGACTCTGTGTGTGGGCATGGGAGACGTTCCGACGGGCACGACGGGCATGGAACGTCCGACTTGCCGTCGCATTAGAGAATAGGGGTAGCAAGTACCGCTCGTCCAACGTCTGGAACCATTTCCCGTCTTCACCAATATCCACGCCCCCCTGCTCCTGCCCGTGACCAGCATCTGCGCGGCCTTCGGGAGCAGAAGACGTCGTCGCCATCGGCAGGACTTCCGCGTCCGAATCGAACGAATCTGAGGACGCCACAGAGAACACGTTGGTGGCCATAGGGGACGACTGCGCTTGGGCGTGGTGATTGTAACTACGCGGAGCGTAATGCGTTCCGATTTGCCCCGCAGCTCGACCATATCCTTGTTGTGATGCTGAAAGGTATGAGACGGCGTCGTCGGCGTGCCGGTTCCATCCGCCGGGTGCGCGTCGGCCGGACCAAGAGAGCTGTCCGATCTGCCCGTCCTCATCACTGCTACTCGCGGCCTCATCTTCTACCCCCGTTCTGATACCGAGAATCTCAAGCATCCGAGCGGTCGTTCCGCCGAATACGATGACCGTGAGGACGACAACTACGAGGACTGTAACGCGAAGGGTCTGTGCATTGTCGCCCTTGAACCCTGCCGCCAGGGCAACTCCAACGGCGCCACGCAGGCCGGCCCAGAACAACATCATCTGGTACGAGTGTGGAAGCTCTTCGTTGCGCTGACCACGAGCATGCCTGGCGTAGAAGTTGATGGCCTCGGATAGCGGGAAGACAGCGGCATAACGAGTAAAGACAACGGCGACAGTGCTAACAGCAATGAAGAGTGGCTTCACGTAATTCGTCACTCGTTCGGAGGGCGCGCTCGTGAAAAGGGAGAGACCAAGGTATATAAAGATGAAATTTTCCGAGAGTTGTGCGAGCGTGGAGAAGATGTACTTGGTTGTGCGTTGGGTCTTACGAGACATGGTGTGGTATGCGTAGTGCTTCAGGGTTATGCCACAGAAGAGGAGGGATACAATGCCAGACATGGAGAGGCCATTCGAGAAGAAGTAGCAAGTATAGGCGCAGAGTGCAACAAGGCAGGATTCGATGGAGGGATAGAGGCTGAGGGATGAATGTTTTAGCACCAGGGACATGGCAAGGCCGAAACCGACACCTAGTGCCATCGACACACTGAAAGAGAGGAGGAAAATGCCAATTCCATGGAAGATTGACGATAGGAAAATCTCCGTTCCGTGGAATTGAGTCAATGTTCTGTAAAATATTCAGGAGCTAATGTGGAGACAACAGTGTACAATACTCACTCATACATAACAATACTGACGGCGTCATTGAGAAGACTCTCACCAAAAATGATCGTATAGAGCTTCGGATCGACTTTGTACTGTTGAAAAATGGCAAGGATGGTCACCGGATCTGTGGCAGACAACGTCGAGCCGAATATCAGACATTCCAGCAAGGTGACGTCTAAGGATTCTAGCCCCAAATACGCATAGATGTACACGAGAATTCTGCACTAAAACTGGTAAGCGATGTAGAAAACTCCTAGTAATTTGTGCCCACGCACCCAACTCCCAGGGCAGATATTGCCGTCCCCAGAAAAGCAAATGTGAGGATAGAGCCAAAGTTGCGGAAGAAATTTTCCTGGACAGTCAACGGATCCATACATGCCCCAAAATTCAGTTACGAATGATATGCACACACCTGTTTCAACTCGTAACCGGAGTTCAATATGATCGGAGGCAGGAGGAGATTGAAAAAGAGGGTATGTTTAAATGTCTGAAACAGGGTGGTCAGCTCTCTGGGACGTAAAAGTAGGAGATGGAAAAGGCGCCTCTTGACGTGCAGGGGAAAGCTTGCTGGCAATAGCCAAAAGGTATGCAACTACAGCAAGGGGTTGACAAATAACGTCGACTCACAAGCATTTCCCTTATCATTGTACCCGGCGCTAGACGAACGACGAGCCCCACAAACATGCCTGCAAAGATGGAAACCAAAGTTTCGTGAATGGCCCGTATGCGTTTGATCTGTAGATAGTAGGAGGTCCATAGGGAGAGGATAAGCAGCAGGCAGACAAGGAAAAGCGACCACGAAGAGTAGAACTCTTCCTCTTCCGGGACGGGTGCACCAGACGGCGCGGCGTCGAGCGCCTGCACAGAGATTGAGCCGAGTGTGAACGACATGAATTGACGTGTTGAAGTTAGTACTTGGGTTTAGTACATTAGTTTAGGTAGACGTAGTGAATCGGTCGGGACTCGGGTGGTATGTCAAGCCACGCTTATGTAACACTAAGCCACTGAGAGTAGTGAAGATGCTGTATTGAACTTGTGCTGTACAGTACTCCAAGTCAATAGTCTCTTATATATCACCGCGTACGTCGCGATGCTTTCGGCAGCGACGTCCAATTTGGTCTTCGCTGACTCGTAGCCTGGCTTGCTGTCGCCTCCACTTTCGCTCGACGATACCACTCCAAGATCATCTTGCCCGTATCCCTCATCGTCACTGGCGGCATCGGCGTCACCGGGGGTATCGCGAGCGCTTGACGAATTCGGGGCATCCTCAACAAAGAAGACTGGGTAATTGATAGTACCATGCCCGTAAGTATGCTCAGCCACAGTCCCTAGAGACTCAGTTCAGTGCCGAGCTCTCGCCAGAAAAAGAAATTGCACCCACAGTTGGCATCCAGGACATCATAGGTAACGTTAAAAAGGTGGCCACCCGCATAAGATTCATAGTGTGAGCCATGACAGGCTTGGTGGGGTCTAGTTCCTTCTTCATGACCTGTGGTCTCAATGTCAGACACTACCTAATCCCAACTAGAGAGGAATACCTCACCGAGAATTGGACGTTCATGGCAAGGAGCACGAGTGTTGGCATGACATAGTCACCGGTAAGCGTCAAGTCCGGCAAAAACCAAACTCCACTCTGCGTCAGCTGTGGGACCGGCAGCTGTACCATAGTTCGGACGGCAAAAAACAACCCAAAATTGCCAATTACTTGGATAATGGGGGGAAGAAACATGGACCGGAGGGACACGCCTGCGTTCTCGATCAGCTTCTGCTTTTTTAACATGATTTCCATCTGCTTTGCTCGGTCCTTGACTCCCTGAGCCTGTTCGTCAAGGGTCTTGATCTGCTCGGCATATGGACGTAGTCGTGCGGAGTTGCGTAGGCTTGTTAGCGCGGTGGGAATAAGGACTGCTCGCCACAATAGCGAACCCGCGATGATAGTGTAGAACCATGGCATGCCAGTGCTCACGTGCAACAACTCGAAGGACCAACTCATGATGCCCGATGGCCACCAACTTGTGATTCCGAGAGCAGCAAAATCTCCATACTGGAGTGGCGGGATGGCGTTGGTCGCGACCTCGGACGCTGACGCTGACACGTCAAGTGGAAGCACATCAGGGATGGATTCTGACGTCGGAATGGGAGTTAGAACGATGGGTTCAGTAGTTTGAGCATTTTGTTCGAAAGGCATTTTTGTTGATGCAGCTATTTCTTCGGATGCTGCGTCTATGGCCTGTTCGGCTGATTTTGGCGTGTGTTGGGAAGAAGGTCCCGTGGGGTTTGCAGCCCCCGATGGCGCATGCTTCGACCACCAGTAATTTCGTGCATTCGATACTCCCTGTAGAGACGGCAGGCCATCCAATGGGCTCTGTAAACGAGACTCCAGAGTTAGATTTTCGTTACTGCTGAAAAGTTGAGTGACATGCCCGAAACGCAACTCGCTGGTCTCGAGACGGAAGAGAGGCTCGAGTGAGAACTCTGCAAAGAGGGTGAACACATATTAGCCAAGATGCAAGTAGCCTACCTGGAACTGGAAACCCGCAGAGTCAATCGGCCACCTACACAAACCGTCGTACCAAGCATCTAGCAGGAGGAGACACGACAGAGAGAAAATGTGGGAATGTGAACCGAACCGAACCGAACACCAGCTTGGCAGCTAACCACAAACTGGTTCACACGCTTTCTGGTCAGAACAAAAGAAAAAACGTTGAAAACCAGCGCGGCGCTGAACTTTTTTTGTTGGTATGTACATACCGCTCATTACTGACGAATTCTAGGTTACGCCGCACTATGATCTCTCGCCTGTTTGACGTGAGACCTTTATTATAAGAGCGCATGACGTGGGTTGTCAACCGGATGTCTGTCGACATCTACCTGGACTGTCGATGCGGTGATAAGTCGAGCGTATTCTTCTAGATCCTCCCTGACAACGACTTTGCCGACCGAAGTCCGGAGACAACAAGACATGTTGTCAACCAATGGGCGAGACCAAGCTCGGGAATGTTGGTCATTTATCGCTGCAGGGTTGGACGTCGTAGCCGTCGAGAGGCCTCACTTTCCGGGTCTGATCGCCGCCGTCAATGGCGCCTAGTATGCCATAGGTACAGGCAATGTCACCTTTTACGTGTTAATTTCAGCATCACTGCTGCCCAGGCCAGACATCTTGGACTGTACGATTTCAATTGGCCAAGCAAAGCACGGCACGAAGGTTCTTTGAAATCGACGATATTGGGCATAAGGAAATATTTCTTGATCTGTCCTTGCCCTCAGTCACAGTCCCAATGAAAAGGCGTACTGGTTCGAATCTTGAGACCCCTGCTACCTTGCCAACCATCTCCTGCCGAGGATCATAAAAGAATTCATCTGTCGTGTACCTCACCATTCTGGCGACGCCGGTTACATACGGGATAGTTTTGCATCACGACCCAACACAAATCTGTCCGTGTTCATTGCCTGTCCACATACATGATGCATTTGGTCAAAGAACCATTTTTCATAGAAAACTAAGGTGTATGCACCAGAGCAATCCTGGTATATAGGTAGTAAAATAAGTACTTGGACTGGTCTGGAAATCCGTATAACGCCAATGGTTAATGTAGAAAAGTACCAGCTTGTTTAACCACACAAGGCCAATGTGATGGTATACTCTGACGGAAATGAAGCCCTTTACAGGGAGGTTGCTACGAGAGAGGTAATGCCAAGTATCGCACTAATTGCAGCGGACAACTCCTGAACACCAGCGCAAGGTACAGCACCGCTCATGAGGCCACCGGATAACCCACCAGCGGCCGCAACAGCACCACTGAGGAAGTTTTGGCCACAAGTGCTAGTGATGTTGTTGTAAAGAGATACTTGACCAGAAAGGAGTGGACTATTAAGCATGCCAATCCCATACGGGACGCTCGACTCAAAGTCGATGTAGGGGGTTAAAATGTTCCTAGTGCAGGTTGTACAGAGCTTGGAGCTCGACATGGAGGACTGGAGGAGCAGGAAAGGGATATTGTTCTGTTTGTAGACATTGGCATTAGGGACGACGACACTAGATCCGTTAATGCTGCCGAGGGTGGTGTACAGGTTCTGCTGACTGATGGTGCTCGAAGTCGACGAATTGGCGAGTTCAGCGGCGCAGTAGTTCCCAGAATCATCCTTGGCGCACAGGGCCGCTTTGAATGGAAAGAGCATGTAGAAAGCGTCATAAGTCGCCTGGACCACTGAGTTTGGTGAAGAGGTCAACTCGTTCGAGCAAGCGGCGTAGAAAGAAGTAAGGCGAGGAGAGAGGGTGCTGGAGGAACATGCGGTGGATGCACTGCTTTCGCACAGGGTGTCGAGAGTGCTGCTGATGGAACTGGTAGTACTCGGAGTGGTTTGGTTGAGGGCTGTGAGGAATGAGTTCGTGCAGGGAAGAAGACTCGAATCGCTATCCAGGGACATGAGAAAGTTGGTACAGCTGATGGAGATCCCAGACGGAATGAGAGGATTCTAGTACAAGATCAGTACGGGTCCGGTGCATGAGTCAGATTGTAAGAGCACCTGCTGGGCGAGCACGACGGAAAGGAGTACGGGTAGGACTGTAAAGGAGCGGAGAGCCATTGTGGCAGAGCGGATAATTGAAGGAACGGAGGTGAGGAGTGGAGGAGGAAACAAGGACGGGCGATGCTTCGTTGCGTGGGAATTTGACGATAACCAAACACGCGCACATAGAGAGGGTGTGTATTCCCACGGTGGTGAGCGGGCGTCGCTGCAGTCGGCCAAGGTACAACGAAAAAGCTTATCACGGCGTCCCTTTAGCAGGAACCCCATCATTGATCGTGAAGCCTTCAAGGTCAGTCCCATGCATTCATGGGCGGCATGCATCTATCGATGCTCGTCGAACAGCCTTTGAGCAAAATGGCCATATTTCCTGTTCGTGGTTCTCCCGCAATGACTTGCGATTATTACCAACGTGCCAATTTCCGCTCGTCTACTCTTGTCAAATTGCTCTTCTTGTGTATCGGCCCCCATATTCGATCCGAGCTATCCCCGCAGCTTGTACGGGATGCAAAGTCGCTTAACCAGCATGCATCCCTTTGTTCCCTTGTCACCTCGAGGGACACGCTCGGCGTTGACCCAACCTCCTGTTCGATCCGGGCATGTCCGCATCGGCATGACTGTGCGGACACTCAAAAAACAAGTGGCTTTCCGTTGCGCCACAGCCCATAGCACCTCATTGGTCGCAGTGCATTCCCTGCCTCTTTGGGCGCGTGGAAATCACAGTCGACGCCGCGCTCTGAATCGCAATGTATACATGTCATCGTCCGTCCACAACACCCCGGTAACTCAGGTCGCTCTAACTTTTCAAGACATCTGTGAAGATCTTTGAATGGGGCGGGGGACACGTTGGTTGGTTCTCGCATCGCTAACGGAGCTTCCTTGATCAAGTCCCTCGGGAATGAAGTTCCCCTACTCACCTGTCCTCGTTGCACTGATCTCCGTGCTTATCGTATCACAGACTGATCGACCCCTGTCACATGAATGCGTTCCAGCTACAGTACGATACGCAATCACCGTATCCATGATGTCCATTGATACTAGTCACCCGCTCAACAATTTCCGCGTTCACCGAATGTGTTTTCACTTTCAACCGGCGTACGACAATCATCCCGCAGGCGGCGTTTCATGTTTCTTTCATATATCCCCTCTGCGTAGATATTTTTGCTGTTACGTTAGGTTCACACCCACAAGGGGGAGATAAGTTTTGTGTATCTGGGCATTTTTTCCCTTCCCTGAGCATTCTCATACGCTTGTTGGTTCGTTGGTACGCTAGCCACCCCCCGCAGGTGCCAGTCGACCTTGGTCACCGTGCTCAGGATCGTTGGACAGGACGCTTGGTTTCTCACTTCTGGTTAGAGTTCACTCCATCCTTGTCTGTCGGTTCTCACCCACTTGCATTACCATCCAATCGGGTACATCCCCTGAAACGTTGCAGGTGAATCTTTGGATCTCGTCTAGTCTCTACTCAGACTGTCTTCGCTCCACAGATGTCCCGCGTGAAAGATGTACCTCTCTCTTTGCCCTCTTCAATAGGACAAGGCGCCGGGTATCGTTTCTCGTTTCCGTGCGTCGGATGTGGCGCACAGGTCCAGCCCAACCAATGGGTAGTCTGCAACCTTGTTGGTCTGTGTGATCCCCCCCTTTTTTTTGTTTTGCTTTCCGGCCAAGTCTGTCACCTGCACACAGTGCGATTCCAGTGCCGCGCATATTGCCGCACCGCAGTCTGGTCGGCCCCGATCAAAGCCACGATCAATCCCTTGCTACTTTCATGTCTCGCCCTTGCGCAGTGGCGCATCCGATCAACATTCCCTTATATCTTATTTTCACATACACGGAACCCGATGGCGCAACGCGACCATTGGGACTTCCCAAGTGCTTTGTCACCTCCCACTTGCATATTTGAATGCGGCTCATCGTACTCGCGAACACGCTCACTCATACCCACACCCACACATATATGCACACGCCCACACGCCCAGACCTGGGGACGTAACACAGTGCAAGACTGTATTCATTTCATCCCAATCTCGTAATTGCCCTGTTAACATCACGGTGCATCATGTGCCATCGTGCGTGGTGTGTGGAGGCGATGAAGATTTAAACGGGGTTTCTAATTCGAGGCCTGAGATCAAAGTTAACTCGCAGGGTACACAGTTTTGGCCAAGGCCAGTGCACCATTCACTTTACCGCGCTAAACAATTTCCGCAGTTAAGGACAGTCGACGATGCTGTGAAGTGGACACGACCGCAACCAACGCAACCAGAGTTGATATCAAAATTCCGTTCATTAAACTGTTCATTAATGATATTCCTATAATTACTGAGCAGTCTTGGACATGCTGAAAATACCTCGGATGCCTTCTTGACCGAGGGCGCTGAGGGTGCCCCATCGACCGGCAAACGTGGATCTGCCGTGTAGATACCCTTCCAACACCCACGTCCCACACGCGTCGTCGCCCGTACTTTTCTATATTTTTTTTTGGTTTTGTTGTGTTGTGTTTTGGTTTTGACAGGGCAATGAGATTGTTGACCAAGTGGAAAAAAAAAAAAAAAGATTCGTACCGCCTTCCTCGTCAAACTTATCAAACCATCGGATAATCGAACCCGACCGATAAAGGTATACGAACCCCAGGCCGCCTCAAATCGCCGGGGTGTCTACGGACAGCGTGAGGATCAGATACCTCATCAAGACAAAAGGGGCATACTTCGCCTGTGATAACGACATCCAGGGCATGACGAGGGTCTCTACCGCTCTCGGACGCGCCGCTAAGGCGGAACGGCTCGTAATGGTAGGACTCCGTGCTGCCGTCAGAGAACTGAATTGTCTACCAAAAAGCAAAAAAATGTGACAATCGTGTGCACGGAACGCAAATGATACCCACTGTGGATTTTTCCTCGCTAGTGGAAAGATTCCGGACGACATGTCCATCAAAGCCATCTTGGGTTTCAATAGGCAAGGGTAGCCAAGGACTGAATGTGAGATACTCCTGAAGCCGAAACTGGATAGGTTTCCGACAGAGGAAATCTTCAGGGCCAGGGGAATCTGCGGAGGGGCATGAAGTTAAAGGTGCAACCTGTCTGAGACGTTAGCCGCACTGCATATGTACCACTTCCTAATCCGAGAACTCGCGGACCATATAACTGCCTTCCCAAACACCGGTCAGCAACCCCGGAATATACGCTAGGAGTTCCCAAGCCTCTGCGGGCACATGCAAATGACGGGCTATGCGATAGAAGTCTTCGTCATGCATGGCACTTCTTGATGGCCGCTGCCGTTCTCTCGCTAGATCCGTGTTTGATTCACGATATTGACATTGAAGGAAGGAATCTGCCACAAGCGGCGTCTTTCTTGTGTTGACCGCAGCGAAGTCGGCCAAGGTCGGCCCGTTGCGTTCCGTCGTGATTGCGACAGCTCGGATCGGTGGAAGATGGGGAGGCACCTGCAGAGGTGTGGCCTCCAAGAGCGCAAATGTCAGCAAGACCGAGGCAGTCGGGAGATTTGGGGTGGATAGAGCGAAGCGGCCATAATAACTCGTGTGTGATAGACGGGCGTCGAGCCCTTGATCCTGCGATCTGCTGGTTGACATCGACACTTGCCATGTTGCTAAGCCACTTACGTTGGTCGAGAGGCACTGCGTTGTGGTCAGTGTGAGTTCAAGCACTGGTCATATGCTCACCTTTGGCATAGTAGACATCGTGTAAGGACGGAGTATATTTAGAACTTGATTACGATCCCCCACGGACAGGGAGGATATCTGGTCTAATCGGGATAATTTAGAAACGGGGTTCATAGACTAGAACCTGAAATTGGATTACTGTGAGACAGTACCAAGGACGCCACTGAGACGGCCAAGGCCAAGACATCATCGGAGTCCGCGCTCGGTAACGAACGGCACTCGCGGAGTACGCGCAGCACCCAATCACCGACTCCCGCGGTGTGGAGCTGGAGTTCGTTGAGACCATCGCTCTCCAGGAGCATGAGGTATGTCGTCCACAGATCTGGCAGAATGTAGTGACGGAGTACTTGAGAGAGATGTATTCGGCGGAGTACGCGTCGGCGTGTCCGCAGCTCCGAGGCCAGGCATGACGTCGTCTTTGCACGAAGTCTCTCTCGACGATAATGGCCGCTGAGGTCAAACCTTTCGCGAAAGATACGCGCGTAGAGCTGGGGACAAGCATCGATGGAGAGAAGATGATGGATATGCCGAGAGGAGAGCAAGAGCTGAAGGAACGCGTCGAGGGAAGAGGTGGGTGAGGGGTCTATGGTGAACAAGGCTATGTGTGTCAGGACGTCGAGGGGAATGCGCTCCAAGTGCGAAGGCATGGTATGACGAAGGACGACGGACCGGGTAGGTTGGCCTTAAATACTTGTGTACGCCAGGACTGTGCGGCGGAGTGCCGTTCATAGCGTAAACCAGATCACCGCGCTCGTTGGATGGGGAACTTGAGTTTTCCTGTTGGGAAAATCATGTTGAAAGGTCGCACTGCAGTGTGCAATAGCAAATGTCCTTACACACTCGAGATCAGATCTCGTATTTAAGGCATGGTTTCGTTCATCCGAGTGCCTGGTTGTGATTTCATTTAGCCACCTTGGCACTCCTGCGGACTCGGACGGTGACTAGGCCGACCGTCAGCTTACCATAGGGACGACACAGCTGGCCGACTGTAGGTTCACGAAGGATGTGTACATGAGAAATAGTAGGGCTCACTTTTTTCTCGCCACTCCATTGCCAGCACCACGGCACTTGCGATGAGCGTGGCAGCTAGCTCGACGTCACCAGCTGTTCAGGAGACAGCGCACAAGGGGCGGAGATGAATGCTGGTCGGTCGTCGTATCGCGCGTGGCAGGCCCCTGCGCCCGTCCCAAAGGAGGTCGCGTGGAGTCGTGTGCAAAGGTGGAGGCCGCATGCATCGGAAGCGCGATGCCTCGGATGGAGATGAAGCTAAATGAGCA
>JBBPJS010000587.1:0-15306 GCA_038088835.1 Singerocomus rubriflavus | reverse complement strand
CTGCCGTGTTATTCAGCGCCGAGCTCAACGTTACGCAGACTAGCTCCCAATTATCAGTTGTACTTGGTACATTCAAGTTTCTCTCCTCGTCCAACAATCGCAACGGGCATCTTCCCTACGCACCATAGCATCCTTGTGCCAATCGGAGTGTCAGCATCATGTCGACCCGTGTACCCCTTCTTTTCGTACGCATTGCATCCCTCCAAGTTTCAGTATCTGATGGACTGACGCCCCCCCCCTCCCCGTTCGCTAGGGTACCATGACCTTTGGGGTCGAGGGCAAAAACGCCGTACGAACGTCTTCACTCTCTGAGTGCCAAGATATACTCGATGTCTTCTTTGATCACGGACACGCGGAGCTCGATACCGCGCGTGTATATGGTGAAGGGACTACAGAACAGGTGGGTCACAACAGCATTCGATTTGGTGGAGGGTCGTTTTCAATCACAAGTCCCGTGTCATCATCCTAGTTTCTTTCCCAACTCAACCTTAGAAGTGCAACCATTGATACCAAGTAAGGATATATATCGGATATTTTACTGAATGAGGACATGCTGATAGCTGATGCCGATGTTAAGGGTGTACCCATTCCAGGCTGGTGATCACTCGCCGGAAAACCTGAGAAATACATTCTTGACGTCGCTTGAGAGCTTGAAACGTGAAAAAGTTCGTGTTCTGTATCTGCACGCGCCCGATCGCAGTGTCCCGTTCGAAGACACTGTACGTGAGATCAATAACCTATACAAGGAATCCAAGTTGTGAGTATTTCTCATGTGTTCCTTTGTTGTATGTGCAGATTGACATTACCTCCCAGTGAAATCTTTGGTCTGAGTAACTTTGCTGCATGGGAAGTACGTGTTTACCCTACACTCTGTGTGGTCCACTTGGAACTCACAAGAAACAGGTTGCCGAGATCGTTGGGATATGCAAAGCCAACGGTTACGTGCTACCCAAGATCTATCAAGCGTGAGTCATAGGACCACCTACGCAATCGGTCCATCGTCGACCAACATCTCTTAGGATGTACAATGCTATCACGCGCGAGATCGAACCTGAATTGGTGCCCTGCTGCCGCAAGTATGGTATCAGGCTGGTCATCTACAACCCTCTTGTGTACGAGCTTTCCAGTTGCCAAGTGTACCCAGTACTTAAAACGGAATCTCAGCGGTGGTCTTTTCGCGGGGAAACTGACCTCTGTCGATGATCGAGGACCAGAAGGTGGTCGGTTTGATCCCATTTGCCTCACAGGCAAAGTGTACCGTGCTCGATACCTCCAAGCAGGCTACTTCAAGGCTCTCGAACTCCTCAAAGACGTCGCGGTATGTGTTCTCGTCAGAATCAGGACTCCTAAAAGTTATGACGTGTTGTCATCCTTGTTAGGCAAAGCACGACCTGCGTCTGACCGAAATTGGACTGAGGTGGTGCCAACATCATTCAGTACTAGGTGTGGATGATGGCGTCATTCTCGGTGCTAGCAGCGCAATCCAGTTGAAGCAAAATTGCGAAGACTCGGCGAAAGGACCACTCCCTCAAGAGGTTGTGGATGCACTCGATGAGGCCTGTAGGATCGTGAAGGCATACGGGAGTACACCATCGTACTGGCGCTGAGCCTGTGAAGGATATCGGAGGGACGAAAGTCCTGTCTGTGAGTATACGTACGAATAGCTTGGAATATTAGGTTTGTGCAGTGTCGTTGTCTTTTATGCACTCAGGGAAGCTTCGGACAATGTCGGAAGATCGTTGAGAATTCGATGATGTCCTTGCCCTAGGGAAAGTCGTACTTGACTTTCAAAGGGCCACCAAATACTCGAGGTATCCAGAGTACGAATTACCTTGCTTGCAAGGTCTCTGCAGGTTCATCGACCCTGTTCTATATTGAGTGTACGTTGATCTTACACCTCGCTCAGCGTGACTACTTGCACGAGCGGAGACAGCTTTAGAATTGTGCTGACATCTTCTCCGGATAGGACGAACACTAACCTGAGACGTAGATGGAATCGCATACCAGTTCCATAGCACCCATGGGCCGTGAACGTCCTGAGATCTCCCTGTTCGAACGATGCTGAAACGAGAGCGATCTACACACTTAGATATCATCCCATAGATCATCCTAGTAGTCTGTAGAAGCTAGCAAAGTAGTACTGCTGGTTACAGTGCGAAAAAGTATGTGCTTATGCAATAGTCTAGGTGGTAAACAACTATATACTGTGCTAACTTTCACTGGGATCTATACAGGCGACTGTTAAGACTGCTGTAATTCTACTTGGCACACCAGTTCTCGAAGGAGTATTATATGGTCAAATGTGCGATGGGTGGGAAATGCTTGGCCGTGATGGTTCACATGGGAGGAAGAATAGGAGGACGTTATATCGGGTTCTTCTCACAGACATACCAACGCCGGCGACCCAAGTGATGGTTCCGTTTTAACCCTGGATAGGAATAGACCACCTTTTGCAGAGACCTTTCGAGTTTAAACGAAACAATCAACCATGTGAACAAGCTCGGCGTTCCGCACCTCACCGGCCTGGGAGCAGACCGTTTAAATTAGGCACACATCGACTGGGGCGATAACCCAAGATACGGCCAGAAACGGGGCTATATAAGCTGTGATTACACTAGGGCTAGTCTTTCGTGAATCTGCACTACTCTTGGAGGCTCAGCATTGTCCCCGGTCGTCAGTACTGCGTGGTATGCTCAGGTTTCTCTTTACGTCCAATTGCTAACGACTGGCAAGCCCAACTCATACAGCATATAGCATCCAAGTGTGGATTGAACATCACCATGTCGACCCGTGTGCCACTTCTCTTCGTACGTGTTGATGTGGCCCGTCGTTCATGCAACCGACTGACGACCCCGTTCGTTAGGGTACCATGACCTTTGGCTTCGAGGGTAAAAACGCCGTGCGAACGTCTTCACTCTCCGAGTGCCAGCAGATCCTCGACGTTTTCTTTGAGAGCGGACACTTGGAGCTCGACACAGCACGCGTATATGCTGATGGGACCACAGAACAGGTGGGTCACAACAGCGGTCTGATTGAAAGCCATGCGTTCGATCACAGGCCTTGTATCATCTCCTTAGGTCCTCTCCCAACTCAACCTCAGAAACGCAACGATCGACACCAAGTAAGGACGTCCTTTGGGCGTGCCGTCAAGCGAGGACACGCGATGGCTGATGTTGATGTACAGGGTGTACCCTCTCCAGCCTGGTGATCACGCGCCAGAAAACCTGAGGAACACATTCTTGATGTCGCTTCAATACCTCAAATGCGATAAAGTTCGCGTTCTGTATCTGCACGCGCCTGATCGTAGTGTCCCGTTTGAAGATACCGTGCGTGAGGTCAATAACCTATACAGGGAAGGCAAGTTGTGAGTATCGCTCGTGTGTTCCTCGTGTGTACGTGTGTGTGTGGATTGACACTATACTCAGTGAGATATTTGGTCTGAGCAACTTTGCCGCATGGGAAGTATGTGTAGTCCTTGCCCACTATGTGGTATGCTTGTATCTGACAAGAGACAGGTTGCCGAGATTGTTGGAATTTGCAAAGCTAATGGTTATGTGTTACCCAAGATCTACCAAGCGTGAGTCATCGAGTTGGCTATGTGATCCTTCCTTCGCCAATTGGTGCATTTAGGATGTACAATGCTATTACACGCGAGATTGAGTCTGAATTAGTTCCCTGCTGTCGCAAGTATGGGATTAGGCTAGTTATCTACAACCCTCTTGCGTACGTGCCGTGCTAGCCAGTTGCCGGTGGTCCACGCCACTGATGATTCCTCAGTGGTGGTCTCTTTGCGGGGAAGGTGGCCTCCGTCGATGATCGAGGACCAGAAGGTGGTCGATTCGATCCTATTTCGAACACGGGCAAGATGTACCGCGCTCGTTATCTTCGAGAAGGCTACTTCAAGGCTCTTGAACTACTCAAAGGTGTCGCAGTACGTTCTGCTCGCATTCCTGCCAAGGCCATGGTTAAGAGACTCGACATGTTGTTGTCTTTGTTAGGCGAAACACAACCTACGCCTGACCGAAATCGCGCTGAGATGGTGCCAACATCATTCAGTACTAGATATGGATGACGGTGTCATCCTCGGTGCTAGCAGCGCGGCCCAGTTGAAGCAAAACTGCGAAGACTCGGCAAAAGGACCGCTCCCTCAGGACGTTGTGGATGCGCTCGATGAGGCTTGTAGGATCGTGAAAGCACACGGAAATACGCCCTCATACTGGCGCTGAGCTCATGGAGGATATCTAAAAGCCAAAAGTCCTGTACGTGTGTGTAGGAATAGATGCAAGAGTTGTGTTATGATGCCATGGTTTGTCTTGCACTCGGGTACGATTGTTTTGACGTGTGTACTTGTCTTGCAAAAGATACCACCATCATATTGTATCCCATCCACGTCGCCTTCGACGCCCTCTCTGGCGTCGATGGATTGGCCTGTGTCTCCTTTGGTACAACCACTTCCATCGCATCCGTCAGCGAGTCCATGCTGCCCACCTCACAACCAAAACACGCTATTCTCGCACCGTCCACATCCACGTTTGACCCAGCGACGTAACAAAGGCTCTCTGTACACTGGATACCATCCCTTCCACTGGGATCTGTACCAGCAGTTATCAAATCTACTGAAATTCTACTCGGCGCTCGTTCCTGAGAGGATGCAATGCGATCAGTGTGCTATGGATGGGAAACACTTCACCGTTGATGATTCGCATGGGAAGAAGAACAGATAACGCTTACATCTTCTCACGGATCAAATGCAGCACTGGTAATCCAAGTGGTGGTCTACTGGCTTCATTGTACCACTAGGTAAGAACAGACTACCTCTTACGAGGACCTTTTCGAGTCTGAATGAGACAGCCATGCGAGTACGCTCGACGTTCCGCGAAAGCGACACATCCCCAGCCTGGGAAAGGCCATTTAAATCAGGCGCACATCGAGGCACTGTCGGAGATAACCCAATATACGACCGGAAACGGGACTATATAAGTCGTGATTACTCGAGCCCTTCGAGCTCTACTCGGGAGCTCAGAGTTACCTCCGACTTTCAAACTAGCACCCGGTCAACGGTGCATTGTAGTACGTTAATTTTTCTCTCCATCTAAGAGGTGTAAGGACCTGACCTCCGCACTCATTTTAGCAGCCTCGTGATCCAAGTGTGAACATCATGTCGACCCGCGTACCGCTTCTCTTCGTATGTATCGATGCATCTCAACGCTCGGCATTTGATGATTGATCCCCGTCTGTTAGGGTACCATGACCTTTGGCATCGAGGGCAAAGACGGCACGCGAACGTCCTCACTAACAGAGTGTCAGGAAATTCTGGATGTTTTCTTTGAGCACGGACGCACCGAACTTGATACGGCACGCATGTATGCCGAAGGGACTACAGAACAGGTGGGTCACAACGGAATTCGATCTCATTGCGGATCCGATGTTCAATCACGAGTTTTGTGTCGTTTCCTTAGGTTCTCTCCCAACTCGATCTCAGAGGTGCAACCATCGACACCAAGTAAAGACGTTTGCAGGCGAAAGAACGCGATAGCTGATGATGATATTAAGGGTGTACCCACACCGGCCTGGTGATCATTCGCCGGAAAACTTGAGGAACACGTTCTTGACGTCTCTGAAGTACCTCAAGCGTGACAAAGTTCGTGTTCTGTATCTGCATGCACCGGATCGCAGCGTTCCGTTCGAAGACACCATCCGTGAGGTCAATAACCTATACAAGGAAGGCAGATTGTGAGTATCGCTCGTGTGTTCTTCGTGTGTATGTGTGTGGATTGACACTATACTCAGTGAGATATTCGGTCTGAGTAACTTTGCCGCATGGGAAGTATGTGTAATCCTTGCCCACTATGTGGTATGCTTGTATCTGACAAGAGACAGGTTGCCGAGGTTGTTGGAATCTGCAAAGCCAACGGTTATGTGTTACCCAAGGTCTACCAAGCGTGAGTCCTCGCATCAGCTACGCAAATCGAATCTCCACTAAGCAATACTCCTAGGATGTACAATGCTATCACGCGTGAGATTGAACCTGAATTGGTGCCCTGCTGTCGTAAGCATGGTATCAGATTGGTTATCTACAACCCTCTCGCGTACGTGCTTTCCAGATGCGCGACTGTGTAGAGTGCTGATGATGGATATCTCTCAGCGGTGGTCTCCTTACGGGGAAAGTGACTTCGGTCGATGATCGAGGACCAGAAGGTGGTCGATTTGATCCTATCTCCAACACGGGCAAGAGGTACCGTGCTCGATACGTCCGAGAAGGCTACTTCAAGGCTCTCGAGCTCGTCAAGGACGTCGCGGTATGTTCTACTTGTACCCACGTAGAAGGAATGATTCTAAGAAACACGATGGATCGTTATTAGGCAAAGCACAACCTACGTCTCACTGAAATTGCGTTGAGATGGTGTCAACATCATTCAGTGCTGGGTGTGGACGACGGCGTCATCCTCGGTGCCACCAGTGTGGCCCAGTTGAAGCAGAACTGTGAGGACTCGGCAAAAGGACGGCTTCCTCAGGATGTTGTGGATGCGCTCGACGAGGCTTGTAGGGTCGTGAAGGCACACGGGAGTACGCCATTGTACTGGCGCTGAGCATGTTGAGACTTAAAAATGCTATCCCCCCGCGTATTGAATTTGTATAGACTCTGACACAATCAAATGGGGGATTATGTAAGAGATGTCAATTGTCACGTGACCGCATTCGCTTGCTTTGATTGGTGATGTTTGTGAACTTGAGTTGCATCCCAACATCGACGCACTCAAACGTCCGCACGACAAATCCCTCGTTCTTCTTTATACTCCCAGTCTAAAAGTACGGTAATCCGTTTTGTTGCATTCGAATCGCTGAGGTGCTTTATCGATAGGCGGTTCATCTAGTATTTCTGTGTTATCGGTCTAGGCAAGCCACAACATGACGGAGAACGTCGAGTTGGAATATTGGATCTATGGTAAACCGGCCAATGGGTTTGGCTTTGTAGAGGTTCCTATTGAAAAGGATGTTTCATTCCTCTCAAAAACCATCTGCAAAAAGTCACGGGGCATACTCGGGTATATGCATCCGAACGACCTCGAGCTCTACTCTGTTACCTACACTGCAAATGACGACCTTCAACGCGTACTTTGGGAGTGGACTCCGGTCGGCAAATCAAAGCTCATTGAAACATCGAAGCTATCCACCCTTTTTTCCGATAGCACAAAGGGGCTTATCATCGTCAGGCAGCCTAATACAGCAGACGTGCCCCTTAAGTTTTGGGTGTACGGTGAACCGACTAGCAAGGTCCTCTCCGTCAATATTTTGAGCAGCAAGACCATCGAAAATCTCCAAGTGGCCATAAAGAATGAGAATCCGATATACTTCTGGGATGTAAACGCGGATGACCTCATGCTCTTCAGCGCTTCACTCACTCAGGGCCAAGATAATTCCCTTCACGCTTTTCTCAACACGCTCACCATCGCCAATTTGGGACATTGTCTGGAGAGTCAGCAGCAGTTGGTGGATGTTTTCCCGCCATTATCTCCCGACGATCGACTTCACTTTATTGTTGGTGTGTGGCACTAATGATTCGAATTAAACTTTGAGTAAACACTGGTCACATTTAACAGTTCCAAAGGAAAAGGTGCCTTTTCAATGCTGGATTCGGGGGGAAGACCCTGAGTACTCCTTTAAACTCTGGATATTAATGACTGCTACCGTTAATAACTTCAGACAACATGCAGCCCAGATAGTAGTCAGTGGACCCAAGGACATAGTGCCCTCTCGCATCAAGCTCTACAAGATCTCGGCAAACGACGACGCCAATCTCTCTGAGATACTTGATTCTGTAGGATCGGGTGAACTTCTGAAAGGAGATGATCTCCTGGGAAACATTTTCAATGACGTTCCTCTTTCTCGGATACCACGCGTCGTCTTCGAAATACTCGATGAAGGTAAGCAGAGCTGACATGGTATGGACGCATGCTCACCAAATCTCATAGGGGGGCCGAAACCTCATGAAGATCCTATTGCAACTGCGCGCGCTAAATTCCTGAAAGCCAATCTGAGAGAGGCCCCTTCTACCATTGCTCACCTCGATATGTCTCAAAAACGACAACGCGACCCAGCCATATATATTCGCTGTGGTCATCCTCGCGAATATGAGGCCACTATTCCTCCAACCTTACTTCACCCTGTCTTCGAGCAGTTTCGCGATGATTGTCAGACTAGCGAAGTTACGGCAGTCGATAACGAGTTCATCCAAGGGCTCATGTTAGCTATGTCGCAACTGCATGAAACTGAAAGGGAACGGATTGCAGCTGTCAATGATGTGTTTTTAGACTGGGAGGTGGAGTTCACTGATTCTACAACGCCATCAAATTATCATATCGATGCAGACTTGAAGACCTGTGGTCATCACTACGTCATTATTGAATACAAAAATGAACTCACCAGTGGGACTTCCGAGTCATATTTTCAAGCCATAGCCTATTATGAGGATGTCACGAGAAAAGCGGCCCTCAAATATATAAGGTCTCCCCTACCATGTTTTTTGCTTGTCATTGCTGGTTCGTTCTTCTGGTTCTTCTGTCCTCTCAGTTCTATCAGGAACTAATGATTCCTTTCTGCAGGCCCAATTATCATGTTCGCCGGTGCGGCGTGGAACAATCGTCCGACGATACAACCGCTATCAATTGTTATGTGTCATACTCATTTCACCGATACGGATGCGGAGCTTAACTTGGCGCGTCATATGATTGCTTTTCGCAAAGCTACTCGAACACTGAAGGAATATTACGAAGACCTGAACAAGCAGACGGTTTGCATTTCTCCGCCAGACCTGCCACACATATTCCCATACCCAAGGAGCTACACACGCTTGGATGGTAGCCCAGAAGAGATTAATTTCCAGTACAGAGAAGATGTAGACCCATCAAAACTCATCTTCTTCGGTGAAGAAGATACTGGTGACCACATCTGCATCAAATTCGTTCGAGCTTATTCGTGCGAGGCACATAAACACCTTGCACATTTAGGATATGCACCACGCTTACGAGGATTCCAAGCTCTCCCTGGTTTATGGTTCATGGTGGTCATGGACATGCTTTCGGATGGGTTTGAGACACTAAGGGCTGACTATGGGAGATACCCCTATCCTGTGCTTGAGAAGATATCGAGTGCGGTGACATCACTTCACGATGCTGGTTACGTCCATGGGGATATCCGTGGAGCAAATATCATGGTATCCAAGACTGACAGGCCTGACGAGCAGGAGGTCAAGATTATCGACTTCGATTGGTCAGGGAGGATTGGGGAGGCGCGTTATCCAGCACACGTAAACTTTGAAGATATGAGGCCAGAAGGTGCCCGAGATGGGGAGTTGATCCTGAAGGAGCATGATCTTGATATGCTTGAACGGATTAGAGGAATGTCACCATAGGTCTTTGCTGTACTTGACAGAGCAGGTGTAATCAAAGAAACAATACCAAGTGTGAGTCATCAAATCAGCTATGCAATTGGACTTTTGGCAATCGATTTACAACACTATCGCCCGAGACCAGATCTGAACTGATGTTCTACTGTCGCAAGTATGGTGTCAGGTTGGCCATTACAATCCTCATGCATATGTCCTTATCAGTCGCCAGTTATGCGTTGGTGATTGGGATGTTTCAGCGGTCCGGATCTCTGTTGGATTTTGGCAAGCGCATCCGCAGATGCGATCTCAGGTAACGTGCAGGGACATCTCCGATACGAACTATCGCGCACTCTTTTCTCTCCATTCTTGCTTTCTCCGTTGACCGATACAGACTGTCATGTGACCCTTTCATACACAAACCTGTTTGGTACTGCTTTATTGTTTTCCTTTCGTATATAGTACCAACTGTTGTACTCGATCACCCCAGTCCGTCGTAATCCGTGCACGACTGAGTCAGACCTACAATAGCTGTTCTCACAATCTCTTGAGGGGAAAAGTCACCTCTGAAAGTGATTGGATCGATTTCGTGTCCACCATGGACGAGTTGTACCGCACTCATTGAACTCCTTCAAAACTTCCATGGCTAAAGATGCATCACGTTGTTATTTTTGTTAGACAGAACACAGCCCGGCGCACCTCGCTGATATCCGTATTCAGTACTAGGCGTGGATGACAGCGTCATCCTTTATGCTAGCAGCATAACCCAGTTGAAGCGAAACCGCGAAAACTTGGTGAAAGGAAAAAGGTACATGAACGCCAATTATCACATAATCACCCCCCACAATGTCTGGAAACCAGCACCACCTCACCCCTCCGCAGGCTTGTAATCTATATGCCATCAGCAAACGTTCTGTTGAGTTGGTAAGCCTGCCGGGCAACCCTGGGAAGGCGGCCCATTGTACCAGGATGCGTACAGGCGATCAAGTTAGTCTAAGTCCTTTTTACGACGTCTAGGGGATAATGTGATGAAGAGGTGAGTGGGTACTGTCAGCGGCTGAGCACTGTATAGGTGTAGTTCCTTTGTGAAATGGTTTCTATGGTCAGTGCTACGCGCAAATGGCTACCTACTTGCTACTTCGGCCCGAGTGCCTCCCTAGCAGCAAGTATTTTGGTGTGTTTGCGGTTGCACCTCAACGATACACTCAAACGTCTACGCGAACGATCAAGTGCCTCCCTCCACTTGTGTTTTTGACCAGAAAGTACGACATTCGGTTTAATTGCCTCCAAGGTGCTGAAAAGTTCCCCCCCCCCCCATTACTTCCAGACAGTACTGTCGACATCAGTACAACAAAGTGTCGCAACATGCTCAAGAAAAAAACCGAGCCGAGTTATTGGGTCTATGGTGAAAAGGCTGAGAAGATCTCCCTTGTCGAGATTTCGAGCAAGAAGATTGTTTTATTTCTCTTCAAAGCCATCTACGATGAGTCACCGACCTCATTCCGTGACATTGCTCTGAGGGATCCCGAGTTCTATTCCATTCCCTACCCTGAGAATGAAAACTTCAATGATGTGCTCCAGCGGTGGACTCTGAGCGGTCAAACGATACTCTGCGAACCACTCACTCTATCCGTGCTCTTTCCGGAAAACACCTCGAGGTTTGTCATCGTCGAGCATCCTGATACGCCAGACGTGACTTTTAGGCTCTGGGCACGCGGTGGACCAACTAGCGAATTCTTCTGCGTCGTTTCGAGTTTCAGGGCGGTTCAAAACCTCAAAAAAGCCATTAAGGACAACAATCCGGAGTGCGTATGCAATCATTTGGAGCCGTTCTCTCCCAACGACAGACTCCACCTCATCGTCGGTATGTGGCACGAGTGATGTGAACTAAGCTTCGCCAATAAACATTCTTTACTGTTCCAGACGGTTCGATGCTTTTTCAATGCTGGATTCGGGAAACAAGCCCCGCGGCTTCACTTAAAGTCCAGATCTCAGTGATGGCCATTGCTCATGATCTTAGACAACACGTGGTCGAGACAGCAGCCAATGAAGTTGAGAACGTGTTGCTCACCTGCTCGAAACTCTACAAGATTCCAACAAATGACGACGCCAATCTCTCTGAGACCCTTGACGCTGCAGGATTGGGAGAACTTCTCAAATGCGACGATCTCTTGTGGAATATCTTCAGTGACATTTCTTTTTCTCAGATATCACATGTTTTCATCAGAGAACTCAGTAAAGGTAGGCAAGGCTGATACAAAGTGAACTTGTACTCACCTAGTCTCATAGAAGTACCGAAACCTGCTCCATCAGCATCACGTCATGTAGAACGAGGCAATCTTATCGCGACTTCACTCGCCAAATTCCTGAAAGCCGCTCCAAGACCACTCCCTACTACCATTACTGAACTCCCTGCATTCTGGATACAACAATGGGATTCAGCTAAACGTTCTCTCTGCGGTCATCCTAGCGATTGTGGGGATATCCCTCCAACCCTATTCCAGCCTGTTTTCTGGCAGATTCTCGACGATTATAATAGGACCAGCGATGTGACAATTGACGATAATGAGTTGACCAGGAAGTTTATATCTGCTGTGTCGGACGTGTATGGCCACGAAGAAGACCTGGCTACTAGAATTGTAAACGAGGTGCTCCCAAGCTTCGGGGTGCATTTCACCAGGTACATGACACCATCAAAATATGTAACTGACGCATATTCGAACATTTGCGATCATTACTATGTCATCGGCGAATATAAGAATACCAAATCCATGGTTGGGAGTTCTAAGGTATACTTCCCACTTATGATATTCTTTTGCAGAGCTACTCAGATGCTAACTTACATCATGTGTTATGAAGATCTGGGCAACCTACATATTTCCCTGTCCAAGAAGCTACACACACCTGGATGGTAGCCAAAAGATAGGCTTCAGGTATGTGGAAGACAACAGATATAGACTTACTAAGGCTTATCATCCTTAGGAGAGAAGATAGTGATGATCACATCTGCATCAAATTCATCTGAGTTTATTTGAACAAGGTGCATAAACACCTTGCATATTTGAAATATATGCCATACTTACAAGGATTTCAAACTATAACTAATAAATGATTCATGGTAGTCATGGACATGCTTTCAGACAAGTTCAAGACACTAGATACCAGCCATGAACAATATTTGCAATACAAACATCATGGTATCCAAGCCAACTAGACCAACAAGCAAGAGATCAAGATTATTGACTTTGATTGGTTGGGAAAGATTGGGGAGGTGCAATATTCAGCCCACCTAAGTTATAGATATACATTAGTGGAGAGTGGTGGTTGGGGTAGCAGTAGCCCCCTGATGAGAGCTTTTGCAGGCTTGAAACCATACTTAATTCTATCTCCTTACCCATTCATACATGTGTTGTGGCTATGATCCTTACAAAGGGTGTCTGATGAACACAGCAAATAGGTCAGATAACTTGGGCTGTTTTTAGTACAATAATTGTGCATCAAGGTCCCTTAAGAGGCCTTGCCAGTGCACTCAGCTGTGCATGGTGCCAATGATGGAGATGTCTCAATGATGGTCTCTTTGTGGGGGAGCTGACCTTCATCAATAATTAGGGATCAGAAGGTGGTTGCTTTGATCTGGCAGCCATGTGCTATTCTACACAGTTTCCCTTCCCTCTAAATGTCCATGTTAGACCTGATCAGAACTCAGAAGGGACTCTGCCATTGTGGTAATATTGCTAGCCATGTTACTTCACAATGTAGTCATTTGCAGTTCTGTGTCAAGGTGCACAGGCAGTGGTATTACATAGTATGTTGTCATACAGGTACTGGGCATCTGAAAAAAAGATGAGAGTCCCATGTTGATGTATGCATAGGCTAGAATACAAGATTGGGCCATATTTCGGTTTTGCTGTGTACAAGTTATTTACTCAATGCTTCTTTTTTTCCAAGGACTTCATGTCGTTCGCCATTCACATCACTTTCGACGCTCTCTCTGGCGTTGATGGATCGGCCCGCTTTTCTTTCGGCCCAACCACTGCCATTGCATCCGTCAGTGGTCCCATCGCTGCCCGCCTCGCGAGCGAACACCCCGTCCGAGCCACCGTCGATGTCCACGTCCGCCCACTCTCCTCCGTCCCTGGCACCGCCGAGAAATATGCTGGAGCTGCACTCAAAGGGATCCTAGAGCTTGCGTGCATCCTCTCACAGCACCCGCGAACGTTGATCCAGGTCGTCGTACAAGCCCTCACGCCGTCATCCTCACGTTCTGCTGGAGTTTGGCGCACGTCGTCGCGTGCGGACGCAGCCAGAGACGCCGACGCCGACGTGCTCCTTGCAGCGGAGATCAACGCTTGCAGCCTCGCGCTCCTCAACGCGGGCTCGATCTCGATGAGAGGCGTCGTCTGCGCTGTCGCCATCACACTGCCTACTTCCACGACGGGCCAACCCCAACTCCGTACGGAGGGCGGGAGCGGGTCCCCCACATGTACTGGCTGTTTTGCGTTTCTTTTTGCGGTCGACCGTGCCCCCGTGGAAGGTGCTGGCGCAAGCGGCCCCGTGCGGCCCTCCAAGTTGATTTGGACAAACTACCGTGCTCGCCCCGGCGACGTATTTTCGACAACGGCGTTGGCAGAGGCGGAAAAGGTGGCTCTGGAGGGTGCGACGGTGGTGTGGACGACCATGAAGGAGAGTCTGAAGGTATCGTCCTTCGCTGGTGATGGACTATCGTGAGGGGGTCGTGAAAGAGATTAGCGCTGAAGCGCAGATGGCAGTAATTGATTGTCTGAAATGCCATCTATCTAACCCGGTAAGTACAGCGGGATACCATCGCCGTATATGTCGAGCTCAACGACGACAGGTTCAGAACAGTGCCCTGGTCAGTGGTCGAATCTACTTGCGACTTCTTGCTGTACCTCGGCCTACCAAAGCAGACGTGGATGTCTGCTGTGGCATTGACTATAGCATGCATCGATGCATCACACAGAATTATGTATGCTTTCGCATCGGGTAATACAACGATGACATTGAACGCCGTTTGTTAATGACCTCAGGCAACATGTGCTCAAGGTGGCAGGCAATGTCACCAAGGATGTATGGCTCGCTGAAGCGAGAGTCTACAAAATTCCAACTAATGACGACGCCGGTCTCTGAGATACGTATTACTGAAGAGTCAGGTCGACTTCTGAAAGGCAACGATGTGCTGGGGAACATCTTCAACGACGTTCCTCTTTCTCGGATCCCACGTGTTGTCGAAGAAAGTAAGCAGGGTTGACATGGTGTTGACCCGTACTCACCCAGGCTCGTACTCAAAGTTGAACATTTTGTGGCGAGAATTCAAAATACAACCAGGTTGGCGCTCTCATTGCGGCGCGTAGCATTTTCATCCAATAATGGGGTAATCGAACCACTTTCTCCCCTCTGTGAATTGCAAAATAAGATAGCTCGTATTCACGACATTGTCCAAATGATCATGAAATAAAGTGTGTGTAGTGATTGTGGCAAAGTGCATGACCTGCATTAAATTCAGTGAATGCTCATACAAAGCGGCACTGAAGCTTGATCGAGAACCCATTGAACCTGTTGCTAGTATCATCGATTGTCTCGGCGATCCCGTCTGTCCCTCTCCCTTGTATGGTCTCGTTGATCGTTCTGCCTCCCCCTTTCTTCCCGCTCTCTATTGCGGTAGGGGTCACTACGATCTCGAGCACGGTCTCTGTCCGTGTCCCAGTCCCGGTCTCTATTCCTGCCATCTTTCCATTCACGGGTTCTTCCGTCGGAGTCCTTCGTCCTCTGCCTGCTGTCTTCATCGCGATCACGATTCCGCTCCTTTCTCCGCTCACGATCGTCGTATGCGTCCCTTCCTCGATCTACCGTGCGCTCCTCTCTCTCTCTCCGTGACGGGGAACGAGAGCTGCGTCGAGAAG